>JAMQGT020014915.1:0-15577 GCA_024447675.2 Pterophyllum scalare | reverse complement strand
TGCCATACGAAGTGTATGAGAAAGCTCCACAACCGCACACAGGAGAATATCTCATCTACCGTAGATTTTATATTTACATCCCGTTTCCAATGCCACCGCACATCAAATCCACATGTCTTCCGCAGAATCTTCCCTTTATTTTGCTGTCATCCCGTTTCAAACTCCACTCCACCTCCACCTACCTCCACTTGATTCAACTTCAACAGGTTCACAATTCCACAAACTCCACAAACAGTCTCCACCCTGCTGCAATCTATCTGGCTAACCCGCTCTGTGTCTCTGCCATGAGGGTTGTTGGAATTGTGAAGGTACTTTGAGTTTAAATAGAGTGGGGTGGGTGGAGGTGAGTGCCAGGGGTGATTTGTGACAGAAGGATAGCAGCAAAAGTAAAAGGGAAGATTTACAAGAGAAGACATTGCTGGAGGTGGTTTGGACATGTGCAGAACAGAGATGGGGGATATACTGGACAAAGGATGTTAAATATGGAGTTGCCAGGTAGGATAAAATATTTTTCTATTTCTATATATACAGTTATCAAAATTTTACATACACTCATTATGGGCATAAATGTCAGTTTGGGCCTTTAATAATTTCTTTGAACGTTTCTTTTTTCAGGGTGGCATGATTGTAGACCATACATCTTCAAAGTCTTTAAACAAGAAAATAAGCCCTGGTGGTCCCTGGGCTGTTTCTGAACATCTTAAATGACTTCCTCTCATCTCAGGGAGACAGTTTGCATCTTCTTCCAGACCACATGCTCCAAAGTGGTGACAAATCAGAAAAACCTGTACTTATGTACAATTCTTTGAATGGATAATCTCAGAATCTGCGGTTGTTTCGAAAAGGCTAATGTGAAGGCGAGTCTTCCTTCTCTCTGTGCCAGTGAATGTCTTTGATACGGTTTTCTCAGGCACACGGCTGCTGGTCAACTCCAGTCTAATTCGCAAGGGAAACCAAAACCAAGCCAGAAAGTTGCTTATAAATAGGTCATTTTAGAGAGCATAAGAACAGGGATTACATCAAGGCTCAGTATAAGGTAGATATGAGACAACAAAATTTTATGTTCAAGTGAACATATCTGAATAAAGTCATTTACATTCAAATTAATTATATGATAGTTGATCTGATTCTATATAGTTTGATTCATTGATGTAACGAAGGAGAACATGCAGAGGGTTAGTGTGAGGGTGAGATGGAGATGACCCGATATGGCCGCCCCTAAAGGGAGCGGCTGAAAGAAGAAGATATGGTTTATATAATAACAAAGCAAGAAGTGCTCCAAGGGTGCAAACCTCTGCCTGTCATGGTCCTGGGTCTTTTATCCAGTGTTTTTTGGCCTTTGGTCTGAATATTATTAAATACCTTCACTTTGTGTCACCTTCGTATATTCCCTTAGTGTTTCAGGTTTGAGCACTCAGTTTGAAATACTGTGTTTATTATATTCCCTCAGTGTTTCCCGCCTTTTTCTTTTATTTAACTTTTTCACTATGTTTAGATTTGTTCTGTCTACATATTCCGGTTACTCTTCCTCGCTTCTTGTTTTATCGTGGTGCCATTTTGTATCTTATATTATTGGATATTGACTCATTGTATTGATAATCTACACCTATTCTCTTTCTCTTCTACTTTGTTTACACTTTGGGGTCAACTTAAAAGAAAGGTAGCTGAGGTCAGTAAAATCAAAAAATGAGGTCAGAGATCAAATGTGGCATGAATTCCTGTATACAAGCATCATTTCCTAAATGTTACCAATACAAACAAAGGCAGCAGAATTTTAAGCATGGTTTTAAAGATAAAATACATTTTTATGACAGTTTGACTTTAGTTGAAGTTGAAGAAGCGGTCAGAGGTCCAAAGTAACGTGATATTTTAAATCTTTATATGGTACTTTCCATATGTTGACAATACACATCACACTTGTAAAATTATCATGATTATAGACAGAATGATAAGCAAACGCTACCAAAAGGACAACCTTCTTGGCAGAGGTACTAACATTCAGTGATGTGTTTATTTCAGTACCCCTGTGCTCAGAAAGAAAGAATTTAACAAGCCTTCAGCTTTCCAGACTCCATTCTGTGGAACCAGCTCCCAGCTTGGATTCTGGAGACAGACACCCTCTCTGTTTTTAAGATTAGGCTTAAAACTTTCCTTTTTGATAAAGCTTCTAGTTAGGGCTGGATCAGGTGACCCTGAACCCTCCCTTAGTTGTGCTGCTATAGGCCTAGGCTGCTGGGGGGTTCCCATGATGCACTGAGTGTTTCTTTTCATTCACATCTTTTCACTCTGCTAATACCCCACTCTGCATTTACCCGCCTCAAATTGCTTGGAATCAGAATGTGTGTTTTTCCTTTGAAGGGAGGGCACAATCAGCAAATCATTAGCCTGCTGTTGAGAGGCACTACAGTGCTGCTTACACCCATTTTCATAAGCAGTATGGATTACAGAGCAAGGCTGACAGGTCTGACACTTAGAACATTTCAGTGAAGCTCTTTCACTGAAGTTACAAATTAGACCAGGAAAGGTCAGATCACCTTTTCTCTGTTGGTGAGAAATTACTTGCTAACAGATAATATCTTAGGTTAACCCTATAACACCGGGTGATTGCCCCTGATGCACCTGTTACCTGCCTTGAACAGCTGGTTAACAGCAAGCACTGAGACGTCTGACCAAGCGCACTTTGAGTTATCGTAATTATGCAACCGTTTCTCCTATTGGAAAAATTTCTGAAGGCTGAGAAATTGTGCTTCACACCCAACAAAGGGTTATTATGGTAATTGCTGGAAGTCTGCGAACAATGGGGCATTTGAAGTATGTTGTGTCCCTGACACAACGTAGGGTTAATTTGATTCAGTGTTGATATGGTGTAGTGGTCAACACATTTGCTTGGCAAGCGAAAGATTGCTGGTTTGATTCCACCCAAAACACAAATCCCCATCAGGGTTGCATCAGGAAGGGCTTCTGGTGTAAAACTCTGCCTAATCTAACATGTGAACTACTCGCTGTTGTGACAAGACAGCAGCTGAAAGTAGCATTTATTGATATAAAGCATTAATTAGTGGAGTATTAAAAGAATAAATTAGCTTGTTGTTCTTCACAAATGAGAACCTTGTCATTCATTAGTAAACAATGTTCTCTTTAAAAACAACAAAATGACCAGCTGTTGCACAACATCAAAAGATGTGAAGAGTGAAAGATTTCTTCTAATATTAATCTCATGAAAACAGCTCTAACAGGTAAATATGAAACCTCTAAACCTATTTGGCATTATAATTGGATGCATATAATTGTAATTTCCAGTAGACATGTTGTTGTGGTAGAAAGCAAAGATTGCAAAATAATGCTATATTCCTTACTATCTGCCAGATGCACAACTGCTAGCTAGCCCATTTGTCTTAACATCTTTAGTAAATGATGAAGCCTGTGTGTTTACAGGGTGTTCTAGTATGGCCATACAATTCAAAAATGAAACAAGACAACCAAAAATATGCAATATCTCTGTTAGTGAATTAAGTGAGTCATGATCATGGAAGACAATGTACTGAATTCATCCTATTGCTTAAAACATACAGGCAAATTGCGGAACAAGGATATCAGAAAGCAGAAAACAGAAAATATGAAGGGCACTCTCAAATAACATTCAAATATGCATGGCATGGCAATGATCTGGCACGTATCATTACTGAAATAATGAACAGAGCGAAGAGAATTTCTCAGCATAAAGGCAAAGTATAAGTTACTCAAATTTTCTCCAGATAGAAGAATGCACTGTATCAACCCTCACACTAAGGCTTTATTAGATTATTTAAATTCACATTTGTTTCTTATATACAGTTTTTTACAAAAAGAAAAAAGCAACCAAGTCAAATATAGCTGTCACTGCGTGTCTCAACCATGGACAACAACATTGGACACTGTGTGCAAGGTTCGACCTAACAAATTCCGGTGCTTTCAAGTGTATCCAGAAAGTTTTTCTCTCAGCAGACTTACAACAAAATAACCAAGTAGATATTATGGCTATAATATTACTGATGAATAGATCACTGAAAGTAATGACATTAGACTATTTTTTGTCTCATCAAAATACCTCCGTCTGCATTGTTTACCCTTTGAAGCACACTGTTTGGAGCAAAGACCCCCCTGCAATCCCAATTCCAAAAAAGTTGTGACACTGTGTATAATGTAAATGAAATGTAATGATTTGGAAATCTCTTAAACCCACATTTTATTTACAATTGGTGATAGAAAACATATCCAGTGTTTGGAGTGAGAGTATGTAGCATTTTAAGAAAAAAAAAGTAAAACTGGACTCTAGAGCAGTGGAGACGTGTTCTCTGGAGTGACGAATCACGCTTCTCCATCTGGCAATGCAGTGGACGAGTCTGGGTTTGTTGGTTGCCAGGAGAACGGTACTGGTGTAAGAACCTGACTGGCCTGCACAGAGTCTACAGTATATTTCTAACTAGCTAGGCAGCTCATTTTCTTTCTCTTGACAATACTTTGTTTACATTTTGGGGTCAACGTGAAAGAAAGGCAGATGTGAAATATAAAAATGAGATCTGAGAAATGAGAAACGGGGAAAAAAGAAAAACGGGGGAGTGAATGGCAAAAAAGACAAAGCACATGTAAAACAAAACACACTCAAAAAACAAACAGCACCTGAAAGAGAGAAAAACAGGAGCGGATACACACATAAAGATACAATCTTGATATGTTGTTATGATGTGTGTTTGTGTGTGTGTGTGTCTATGTGCCTAAAGGTGGAGGGAGGTCCATTTCCTTCAGGTGGAGAGCAGCTTTAAGAAAAAAAGAGGATGTAGTAACCAAAGAGTACATCAAACCCGGGGTAGCCATAAAGAACATTCCATTTATTTACAATAACAACTAGCCCAAGGCAAAAAAAAAAAAAAAAAAATGAAGCAAAAACTAAAAGCAGAGCAAGCTTGCAGTCCAACTGTATATTACGTGCATGTGTACAACAGTCTCACACAAATGTTCTAGGACCATTGCAGCAAACAGTTTTTCACCAGTTATGTTCCACTGGAAACCATCTTTTACTGGGTGCTGGTTTTGTTGCTTTCCCCTTTGCTCCACTGTGTGTCTGTTCTGCTGTGTGTCTGACCTCGACTATGCTGACCTTCCATCTTATATACAGGGTGACTAAGCAGGTGTTGATCAGTCCCTTGATTGGGAAGATGTGGTAGGAAGTAATAGCTTTATTAAATAAAAGCATGCAAAAGATACAATATAAAAACATGCAACTATAAAAACAAACTAACAGAACACATAGAACATTAAAATAACTTCCTCCCCATGATGTGTGTGCACAAGCACGCAAGTACCTTTGTGTGCTCATTTGTCATGAAACTTGTTTGGTAAAGCACAGAAGCCAGAGGCAGATGGAGAAAGATTCAGGAGACCTACGTTGTCTGCAGCCCCCCAAGAGTACTGGAGACCCAAAACCACACATTCCGATGGCAACTGCATTCCCAGCCCCAAAGAAGGAAAACCAGTGGTAATGGGCAGCCAACTCTACTGGCCACCCCGGCACGAGGCCAGCCCCTGCCACCACCAGCACCCCCGCACAGTGTGGGTGAGGTTGGGATACAGCAACTAAACCAGGTAGATGAATCTTCACATATCCTCTGCCAGAACCTCTTAACATGCATACAAGACCATATGGCATGCATATACTGTAGTTCTCAGCAGAGTTGCCTGTGCAGTCGGTGCATATGTTTGTGTGTAAGGCCCATTTGGAACATCCTTTGTCCTGTTTAGTGTATTATATGGAAAGTTTTGTATTGTATAAGTTGTAAGTTGGGACTTTTAGTCATTTTGAAGGTGTTTAAATATATTTGTGTCCAGAGGCTATGATTTGGATTTAACAAGCTTGATTCGATCTATCTTGAAACATACAGCAATCTATTGGCTAAGATGTAGTAAAAAAAAAGTTTGGTAGATCATCACTGTCTTTGGCCTTTTGAAGAGATTTTACACTTATGTGTGGTTTGTTTTTCCATAAAACTTGTGAGATATTTAAGTCTAGTGACTTAAACCAAGCAATAGAGGGTTTATTAGGAATCAGTGGGAGCAAATAGTTGATTTTAGGCTGAACCATTATTTTAATGGTGGCGACTCTCCCTGTGAGTGATACAGGGAAAGTTTTCAAGCATGTGAGATCATCCACTAACATTTTTAGTAGGGGAATATGATTCAACCGTACCAAGTCTGGTAGCCTGCTTGTGCGCCCTTCTCAGGTGGTGTTTTTTCCCCTTGAGAAATGTTCCTCACATTTTGCCATCATTCATAATAAGACACTCACTTCTAGCTGTCTCGCTATCCTACTCACAGAAATCCGATATGGGACTATGCCGCTTCCTCCCAACTTTTGCTGCTGCCATTGTTTTGTAGTTTTCTAGCTTGTGAGTGAACCCACATGCATACACACATACACACACACACAGACACACACACAGAGTGTAAGGTGCCGGATGGCGCTCCCAGCTAAAGCTGCTAGAGCTGAAAAAAAAACAAAGGCCATTTTAGCTATAATTTGATTTCGCTTTAGTTTGATAAACACACAGTACTGTTTCACTTAGTTTTCGTTTTTTTCCATTTTTATTTATTTTAATTAATAAAAATGTTTTTTCAATTTCTGTTTTCGTTAATCCGTTTGTTTTCGTTAACGATAATAACCTTGCCAGAGAGTGAGCTGCATTGGTATTGTGGCTAGTGCTAGCTGCTACAGAGCAAAGACATCTGTTTGCTCACTGGCAAGAGGTCGCTGCTACATTGCTTAGTGCTTCTTCGCCTGCCTTCTGCCTCTCTCTGCGCAATCTACACAGAGATGGATTGAGCTTGCTCATCGGTGACACGTCAGGGCAACATTGCTAATCTGTTTCTCGAATGCTTTTTCTCTGTCTGCACGATCCCACTGGGGAGGCATTAATTAGTGTGAACATAATTTTCCCACTGAAAAGATGCAGCATCGATGTTGCTTACCTTTGCTTTAGCAACTTCATAAGCCACACACTGATCTTCCTCTCATCTCATCCAAACTGTGGTCTACGGTATACTTTAAAACGCAGCATGTATCCCTATACTGTATCATTTACATGGTAATAATATTTAAATGCTAAGTAAAGAAATAAAGAAATATAATGCCTAAGTACTTCTACAGTTGCATGCTAAAATGTCTCATTTTTAATTCAATGTGTAGGCAACTACAAACATCTGCTCAGTGAGAAAATAATGTAAGCAAATGTGTAAGCTATGTACGTATAAAATCCATATATGTGCACAGCAAAACAATTAAACTTTAAAACACACTGAAAGTGGCAGAATGACAACTGTTTAATAAAGGAGAATGTTGTAGTTTTGTATTTTGCTTTATTTGAAAATGTGCATTAATTTATGCATTGTTTCACAGCAAGATTGTGACTGATGGGGTCAATGCAGCACGTTAAAAAAACAAAAATGCATTAGTCAGCTGTACTGTAGATTAACTGCTGAGTATAGTCTGCTATTGTTATCGGACAAGAATACAAGTATGCCAAATGTCGAAATGTGAAGTACAGGTAATATTTCTTAGCCCGCAGCAGAAAAAAAATGGGCACTGAAAACTGCTTGGCTGAAGTGAATGAATAAAGTCACACTCTTCTTGCAGTCTCTCATCAGCGATGCTGGCCCACTGTCTGATAAATGGTCTGTGCCTTGTTGAACCTCCCAGCACATCTGTCTGTGGAGGGGAGTGAGGGAAGAAAAGTTACTATATGAAATTATGATCTTCATTTGAACTAATATTGAGTGCAGCTGAATGTTTGGGTATCTTTCAGAACTGTACAAATACACAATGAGACTACCCCCAAAACAGGAAAGGTTTTACAGGTGGAGGCCACTTACATTTTTTTCCACCTTAACTTTTCTGACTGTTTTTCCACTAGAATTTACTACCTCACATTTTCCTGACATTTAAATATAATTTAAATAATTAAATAAATGTTAAAAAGAAACATAGAGATGGAAGAGGATGTTTGTTTCAAGGGTCACACACATCTTGCAACGGCATCCGCTGGTCCTAACCTGGCCCACAGTCTCCACTGATGGCTGTAATGGGACACTTGTACTGCTGCAACGATGAGAGCAATGAGAGCTGAAGCAGACAACCAACTGCTGAAATTAATTTTCATCCCAAATATCTTGTTTAATTGATTTTCAAAAGCCAGAATCATGATTGAGCCCTGTTAGAAATTACTCCAATAGCAGTATTAAAATTATACTCATCACTTCTAGTATCACAACAGTAAACTGCGGGGAAAGAAATTTCTGTTATCTCAAAGATTCACCTGCTGGTACTTGCAAACATTGCTGAGCTGGGTCTGGCCATCTTGTGTGTGTTTAGCTCAATTCTTGACTATTTGGAGAACCTTCCGACAGGATACAGAGTCAAAGAATATTGAAGTTACAGCAATAAGAAAAATACAGTTAATGTCATGCTGAGTGCCTACAACAGAATGAGCTACAGGACACATTAAGAGAAACTGGAGCAAATCTTTAATGATACTTTTAGGGTCCAAAATGACCAATTTGATTCCCTAAAAGCCCAAAACAATCACTGCTTGATGGCTTTACACATATTCAAAAATAAGTGCTCTGTCTCTAATAAAAAAAAGCTGATTTGTTGTGTATAGCCCACAGCTATAATTATAGACTGCATGCAGTTTTTCCAAGAGTATTTCCAATAACAAAATACATACCATCTGAGCACAGTTAGAAACTGTCCGCTTCCCTCAGTAACACCAATGTTAACTCTACCACAGCTGCAGCCTAACTGGGAGATGCCCCACTACACTCTTGGTGGGCATTTTTGCAAAATAAAAGACACTATATTGCCGACGGTATTCACTCACCCATCCAAATCATTAAATTCAGTGTTCCAGTCACTTCCATGGCCAAAGGTGTATCTCAGATGTAGCTGTGTTCTCAGAAGCTCAGTAAATTCCAGCATGGCACTGTGATAGGACGCCACCTGTGCAATAATTCCAGTCATGAAATTTCCTCGCTACTAAATATTCCATAGTCAACTGTTAGTTTTATTATAACAAAATGGACGTTACTGGGAAAGACAGCAACTCAGCCACAAAGTGGTAGGCCACGTAGACCTTCAGATGAGCTCAACAATAGTGCGTAGAGAGCTTCATTATAGGGTTCCAAGCGTCGGACGCAGTGGTGTGAAGCACGCCACCACTGGACTCTGGAGCAGTGGAGACGTGTTCTCTGTAGTGATGAATCACGCGTCTCTGTCTGGCAGTCTGATGGAAGTCCAGGTTTGGCAGTTGCCAGGAGAAAGGTTTGGCAGAGGGGGAGTTCCAGTGAAGCAACTCTTATTGCTTCAGCATACCAACTTTGTGGGAACAGTCGGTAAATCAACAGCTTCGCTTTCAAGCTCAGCTCCCTCTTTACCACAACATACTGGTGCAGCCCAAATCCATCTATCAATCTCCCACTCCCTTCTCCCATCACTCAAGACAACAAGACGAACAAGACCCGAGATACTTAAACTCCTCCACCTGGGGCAGGAACTCGTCCCTGAGCCGGAGTGGGCACTCCACCCTTTTCCCGCTCAGAACCACAGCCTCAGACTTAGAGCTAATTCTCATGCCAGCCACTTCACACTTGGCTGCAAACTGTTTCACTGCGAGCTGGAGGCCACCACCTGATGAATCCAACAGGACCCCATCACCCACAAAAAACAGAGATTAGACTCTCCCTTAGGGATAGAGTGAGGAGACAGTCATTCAGGAGGGGCTAAGAGTAGAGTCGCTGCTCCTCCACATCGAAAGGAGCCAGTTGAGGTGGTTCAGGCATTTGACTAGGATGCCTTCTGGGAGCCTCATGTCCAACTGCCAGGAGGCCCCAGGGCAGACCCAGGACACGCTGGAGAGATTATATCTCGGTTGGCCTGGGAATGCCTTTGTGTCTCCCCGGATAAGCTGGAGGAGATGCCTGGGTAGAGGGAGCTCTGGGCTTCTCTGTTTAGGCTGGCTAGATAGATAGATCATTCATGAACTTTCCTCCAAAAGACATTTAGTTAAGTCTATTTCAAAGTTAACTTTATCATCAGCAGTATTACTAAGAAGTGCACAGTGGTCTGTTGAGAGTCTAGCAGCTTGTTTGATGTTCCCAGCTTAACTTCATGTTTCCATTCAAGCTTGGCTATCAGAAAGAAGAAAGAGACATTATAACAGATTAATTACATCACTTTTTAGAACATTACAATAAACATATTATGACTTTATACAATATTACGCCATTTCTTTATTACCACATTCTTCAAGACCACTTGCTTCTTAACCTTACTGAGGTGCAAGATGAGCATCATATATAGTGTGTGGAAATGACCAAAAATAGTCACTTGCCCTACAAAGGGTTAAACTAGCATTAGCTAACTTGCAGTCAACTTAAAGAGAAGTAGCTTGAAGTCAACGAAGACCCTGAGTACTTTTTTCTCTGACAGCCACTTTAAAATGACACAAAATTCACTTTACCTTATGCAGCTGACTCTCTATCTTCTGACTCTTCGGTTTTCAAATTGTTGGCTCCAGTTATCAACAGACAATTAATAGCAATCTGAAAATTCATGCACAGTATGGGAAAACGATGTCCAGCTATGTACCTAATGCCTCCTAGGTAGGTGTAGCCAGAGAAAGAGCGTTGGTAAAATGGAGGTATGCGACATTGCCCCAACGTCTTGCTGATAAGCAAGCTACATCAACGCTACCATATCCTTCTCATACAGAGAGAGGTATAACATGGGCGAAGCTTAGGTAAGCAATGATGCATCTGTTTAGTTAAGCACCTCTTGAGAAGAGGTTGCTGTACCGTGGCTTATTGCAGCGATCTTTTGCCAATGAGAAAACACATAGTTTCTGCAACATAGCAGCTGCCAGTACCCACAAAGTTCATACACATCAGCAATATGTCACCGTGCTGTGCTGCAGGGAATACGATTTACTGACCACATTCCACTGTAATATGTAACAATTACAGAGGGTGCTGTCTAGTCTGTCTATACACTCAAAAAACACAGCAATATCGTTTGTATGTTTGTGCATCCATTTTTGTTTTTCTCTCTTTCAGGTGCAGTTTGTTTTTTATATAATGTGTTTCTTTATAGATGCAGCAGTTGGTGACCCATTGTGTCTTGTGTTTTTGTGCTTTGTCCTTTACCCCCCTCCCCTTTTTTTCATTTCCTCTCCTCCTTCTTCTTTATCCCCTCTCAGATACTAATATGAATAATAAAATAAATTTAAAACAAAGATATAAGACTAACAAGAGGAGCCTGTAGAGAATTCAGTTCAATTCAGTTTTATTTATATAGGCACAACAGAGCATTCAGATCATAATTCTGTTTGCTGAAGCTGCCGGACAGGACAGAAGTAAAAAAACAAAAACAAAACAAAACAAAAAAAGGACAGTAACACCTAATGTTTAGATGTATCCAGTTTAGATTTTCAGCACTCTAATGTGCAGCTGTCACCTTAGAAATAAATGCCAGCACTGAGAGTGCATAAAGTTTTTATTTTATGGCTCTGTGCACTAAATCCCTGATAATGTTTGTGACAGGATCATTTTTTGTAGACAAACCCCTTTTTATATGAGTGTGCACAGAGCCTGAAGCAGAAAGCCAGGCTTAACAGAGAAAGTTAATAACCACTGTTGTGATAACCATTATCTATACCTGGGGTTTTAGGTTTTGTTGAGCCAGCAATCGCAAAGACAGCCTGGCTGTGTTGAACTTTTTAATATACCCCTCAGGTGTTTAAATCAGGTAAACTTCATGCCCATAATGAAAGCACTGACTGTGTTAGCTGCAGAGTCAACTCTAAATGAAGTTTTTTTTTTTTATCCACACTCTATGGTTAATCTGACCTTAAGGTTTGAATTCTGATTTTTAAATAGAATTTGTATAGAAACATGACTGTTTCTATAGGTGTCAGACTTCCCTTTCATCGAGCTAATCTGGGATAGATTACTTTTAAACAGCCAACATCTTTCCTCTGCTTAAAAAATCCTCCTTAGACCCAACTGTTAGATAATTCATACCTACTGTATGGGCAATTTAGAGTGACCAATTAACCTAAACCCAGTAACTGCATGCCTCTGGACTGTGGAAGGAAACCGGAGTACCTGGAGGTAACCCACGCAGACACGGGGAGAACATGCTAACTCCACACAGCAAGAGGCCCGGGCCAAGGTGGAATGGAACCCAGATGTAATTCCAGCTTTGAGGCAGCAGTGCTAACCACCACGCCACCGTGCTGCAACATCTTTGATAAATTCCAGTGGGGTTACCAACAAAACCACTCAAACTGCTTTAGAATTATTAATGATATTCGTATGCACTCAGATAAAAGTGAACGTTCCATTTTAGTCCTCCTAGACTTATCAGCTGTGTTTGTGATTTGACCATACCCCTCTTATCAGCAGATTACAAAGCTGGGTTGGCATCACTGGCACTGCTCTCAAATGGTTTTTTTCATATTTATCTGACAGATACTTCAGAATTTATGTGTATGTCCTCATTTGCAGACCTCATCTGCACCCCAGGACTCAATCCTTGGACCAATTCTGTTTTCTTTATATATGTAACACTTTGGCCATCTGCTTAGTAGTTTTAATGGAATCTCCTATCATTGCTATGCAGATGATACACAGCTGTATTTCTCTTTTAGACCCAACAGCCTCTCTTGCCTCAGTAAATGCTTTTCTGCTGGCTGAGTCTGTGTTTGTTTTAAACGACTGCTGAAAATAAATTTTTATAGGTTAGCTTTCCCTTAATCTTTTCTCCTTCAACTTGGGACATATTTGCAGTTATTTGTGTGTATAGAAGTGTGTGTTGGAATGACTGTGTGAAGATAAGGTTGATTATGTGTCTGTTTATGTGTCTATATGTTTGTAACTTATATTTGTGGCTTTCGTTCAAGTGGTATAATTAAAGTTATAATTATTATTAGGTTGTTTCCTCATTATTATACTTATCTTGCACAGATGAAACAATTTATATAAACACACTACAAAGTACCAATTATAACCACTGTATAACTTAAGTTGCTATTCTAAAGTGTTGGCACAGTATTTCATCACAGTGTGGTTCACTGATGGCGATGACAATAAATCTGTAGATTTTCCTATTTCTCATTCTAAAGTTCTCAGAACTGAAGAAGCCTTTTGGAAGAGAGGTGAAACATCTTCAAGAAACTTAAAGAGGTCTAGTCACCTTTTTTCAAGCTCCAGACACTACTATGACCTGGATGACTGAGAACCTATACAGATATATTGTCTTGCACTTTGGGAGGAACATCCCAAATGACACCATCAAGCTACCAGCCAAATACCCGCCTCTCATCTCAGGCAGCATAGCAACCAAACTGAGTAGGCACATGAGTCAATACATGAGCACAACTCAGAAGGGAACTGGAAAGAACAGCAGAAGGTCAAAGTTCCAGTTACCGGTTGATAGAGCGGAACAGCCCGCCTCTAAGACCAGGTGACCAACCTGAGCACTGCCTGGATTAACTATAAAAAACTCATTGCCCCACACATGGATACTGAAGTGTTTGGCACTGTACAAGGCTAATGGCTTGCTAATAAACTTCATCAGGAACTCAATGGGACTGTGGAAGACAAGATTAGAGGCCAACTCCAAAGAAGGAGTAAGACTGTACAAAGGTGCCCTGGAGACTATCCAGCAGATAGTAGCAGGATGAAAGATGCAAGCTTGGACAGAGTACACAACCAAGTGGTCATGTGGCTGTACCAAATATGGAAGGCCCCAAGTCCCAAGGGGAGACACCACCAAAGGTGGTTGAGAAAAACAGGGCTAAGGTCCTGTGGGACTTTCAGTTCCAGATAGTCAAGCATCTGCTGGCCAACCAACCAGACATAATGGTAGTTGACAAGGAGCAGAAGACAGTAGTTGTGATAGGTGTGGCAATCCCAGTGAACAGGAACATCAGGAAGAAGGGGCACAAGAAAAATAGGAAAGTACCAGGGGCTGAAGGAACAACTATAGCAGATGTGGAAGGTAAAGTCCAAAGCGGTCCCAGTGGTAATAGGTGCATTAGGAGCTGTATCCCCCACACAGGAGACTGGCTCCAGCAGATTCCAGGCACAACATCAGAGGTCTCTGTCCAGAAAAGTGCAGTCATAGCAACAACTAAGATACTGTGCAGAACCCTCAAACTCCCAGGCCTCTGGTAAAGGACCAGAACTTGAGGAACACACCCATACCACTCCCAGGGGTGGTAACATCTCCATTTCAACTTAGTGCCATATGTTAGTGTATACACATTCCAATATATGCTTTCAAAAAATGGTGATATATTACATACAGTTACCTCACATTTTTATGAGGAATTCTTTAACAATGTAAACTTAACCCAACTCAGCCCAGCGAATCATGATCCCAGCAGGAAGCCCCATAATAAATCAACTTCACATCTAGTACTGAGGTGCATTCACATTACATGCAGGAGGAAACACTTGCATAAAGTGACAGTGTAAGTACATCTTGTTCTTAAACTTCATTTAGGTGAACTCTATATGTGGATTTAGAAACCATCAAGTCAGTAAAAAAAACCTTCCTCATCACACTGGAACAATACTCAATGCTTCTGACACCAGAAAATGAAGAAGAAAGATAACTGATGAAATTAACTGATGAAATTAAATCTGGAAAATATTCTCAAAATGTTCTCTGTCCTGCACATACTGTATATTAATGTGGTAAGGATTGCATATGAATAGCATAAACTGGAAAAGCCCACCAGTGTCCTCTCAAGTAATCACTTTGGCAATAGATCTAACAACTCTAACAACAGATAAATATTTTGTCTACAGACAGAGAAGTCATTATTCTCACAAAAAAAGAAATGCCAGATGTCTGAAGATGAAAATGTAACTATTTTCTGACATTTTAAAGTGCAAACGAATGATCACATAACAAGAATGTGATAAATACAGTAGTGTAATTCTGAAGTATGGTCCTTGGGATAAGCAATGCAAAAGCAACTTTTCTTCATAGGCTTTTAGAATTGTGCCAAAAAGTGATTTCTTGCATTTGCCAAAAAATGACTGCCAGTATTTAAATTGTTGTAAACTACTTCCATTCATTCATTCTTTTCTGCTTATTCAGTTCAGGATCACATACAGTGGTGTGAAAAAGTGTTTGCCCCCTTCCTCATTTCCTGTTTTTTTGCATGTTTGTCAAACTTAAGTGTTTCGGAACATCAAACTAATTTAAACAATAGTCAAGGACAACACAAGTAAACACAAAATGCAATTTGTAAATGAAGGTGTTTATTATTAAAGGTGAAAAAAATCCAAACCATCATGGCCCTGTGTGAAAAAGTGATTGCCCCCCTTGTTAAAACATACTATAACTGTGGTTTTTCACACCTGAGTTCAATTTCTCTAGCCACACCCAGGCCTGATTATTGCCACACCTGTTCTCAATCAAGACATCACTTAAATAGGAGCTGCCTGACACAGTAAGGTCCACCAGAAGATCCTTAAA
>JAMQGT020014914.1:0-10164 GCA_024447675.2 Pterophyllum scalare | reverse complement strand
CATATTCTGAGTTGACCAACTCTGAGAGCGGCAACTCTCAGTTTCCCGTTCCAGAACAGCTGATCAGAGTTAGTTCAGTCAACTCTGAGTATGTTCACCCTGAGTTAGCGCGTGCGTGAGTAAGGAAAGAAAGCCATCATCAATGGAGCACTGACGCCAGGATTCACCATGGCAACAGGTAAATAAAGAGCGGAGCCTCCATTTTAATCCGATGGATGGAGGATCGCACGTGTCAGTGTGGAGCATGACGAGTCACTGTAATCAGCCTGACCCACTCTGTCATCATCATAGACAGAATAAAAGTTTGTTATCAAATATATCATTTCTTTTATAATGTCTGCTGTCATCATTCACACAACTCTAATCTCCATCAGATGAAGCTGAATCCTAATTTTACATTTGATTTATCAAATCTAATTATTGAGCTGAGGCCTGACGGACAAACTGCAGGAGACAGAAAGTGAAGATAAGACTGTGGAGAAACAGCTCAGACTGAGTTTACTGAGCGACCTGTGTTAGAGCCTGAGACAGCAGCAGACCTCAGGTCAGTTTGTTACTTAATAAAAACTGTTTTTGCTGCAGTTTATGACAGTTCAGTTTATGGCCATTTAATTGTTTAAATAATTATTCAGTAAAAATGGAATCTATTGATAGAATAAAAATCTCACTTTATTTTTTAAATTGAGAATTTCAGTATTTCTGCCATTACTGGATAAATCTGAGTAATGAGATTTACAGAAAAACTGCTTTAATGTTTCCAGTTTAACTGTTTCTAATCTGATCTAAGATCAGCTTCACTCATAGATGACGGCTCTCTGACAGCCACAGCAGAGATGTTTCACTGAGTTACTGTTAAAGGTCAGAGGTCAGTCATAGTTTCATATTTAGCTGAAAACATGCAGAGCAGGTTTCCAAGTTTTACCAATAAAGGCAAACATGTTATAATGAATGTCTCAGCTTTATAGGTTTTAAATATTTCAGTACAGTTTTGGGAGGACGAGACATTTTAATTAAAGAATGCAGATTATGTTGGGAAAATTTTGAATGGATCTGGACTGGATGAGCTGGAAAATGAATGGAGCCTGAACTGGATCTGGACCTTATCCAGTCTGAATCCGTGGTCCTGATCCGTTTGGATTCTCCTGCTGTGCAGGTGGACTCCGACATGGTTTGCGGATCTGTTATAGTGCCTATGATCACAGAGTTAGGTGATTTTCAGTGGAAAATATGTTGAGATTCATACTCTGAATTTCAGACATCATAACTTTCATGTTGACATCATTTAAGTCACTTTAAATACATTTAGTTCAGTTTTCAAGTCTTCAAATCATCTCAGCCTCATCTTCACTCAAACATTCACATCATCTCCATTTTTCCATCAGTGAGCTTTTCCAGCACAACCAATGATCAATCATTGATCATTGATCAGTGTGTTCTGTGTCTAAAGCTTCATCCAGATCAGTGTGATGTAACAGTGGTGCTACAGTAACTACAGTAAATGTTTCAGAGGAACTGACTGACAGTCTGACAGGCTGTCATTGATTAAATCTGTGACATCATCGAGTGAACGACTGTAAAAGCTTCATGTTACGTACAAATATAACGAACTAACGTCTAACTGGGATTTCAGCGCTTGTAGAAACATAAACGTCTGCAGATGAATTTGCTCCTCTGATGCTCTGACAGCCACTTTATGAATGAGGAAATGAATGGGAGTGTCAGACAGGTGCTTCAGGTGCAGCAGAGTTTGTTGGATAAAACCTGCCAGCTTTCTGGAACAGCTTTCTCATTTTAGGGTTACAAACACAGAGTTTTTAGCTAAACCTGCTTTCTGGAATAGGCCTCAGTACTTGGTCCACTACTTTTCATCATTTATATTAATTGTTTAGACCATTGTTTAGATAATGTGCCACATGCCATGTTTCACTTTTACGCCAATGAAACTGTTATTGTTTTGTGCTAAACTGAGCAAAGCACTCGGTCTCCCACAGTTAGCCTTTGATGTTGTTCAGAGTAACTTGAATCGTTTAAAGCTTATTTTAAATGCAGATAAATTCAAGCAGGTGTTACTCTCCAATTCAAAGGTCAAGTCATCTGATCATCCAATAATTACCACTTTTCAAGGCATTCAGATTGAACATGTTTCTCATTTAGGTTTGATAATTGATGACACGTTCGCCTTTGCGCCACATTTATCAACTTGTAAGAAGATAAAAATTGAAGTTGAGTTTTTACTTTAGAATCAAGTTTGCCTCTCTTTCTAGGCACTTGTTGCAGCTAATTTGATGTCAGTACTGGATTATAGTGATGGTTTATACATGCATGCATCTTCTCAAAGGTTACAGTCACTGGACCCTCAACCATGGAGCTCTCCATTTTCTCATGAATTTTAAAAACGTGATATCATTGTGTATTATATGCCTGGTTTGGATGGTCCTCCCTGTCCACCCGCAGACTGCATCACTGGTATATTCTTATATATACACAAGGCTGTTCTGGGTCTGCTCCCTTCTTTTCTTCTATCATACATCTATCAAACTCCACAGGAGGATACTCTCTTTGCTTCCATGACTACTACTTCTTGGATCTAAAGTCTGGACAGAGCTTGGGAAAAATAATTTCAGTCTGATGCTCCATCTTCAGGGAAAAAAATTACAAACTGATCTGAATCTGAAGGTGCTGGTCTCATTAAGTGTTTTTAAGACCATTTTAAAAGACTTTGAGCTACAGATGTCTGGTTGTAAGTGTCTTAACTGATAGGATATTTTGGAAAACAGATGTTTTAATTTTCAAGTCCAACTATTTGAATTCATTTGAATTGATACTGTATATATCTGTTTTTATGTAACTCTATTTGTAGATTGCTGCTAATCTTGGCCACAACTCCCTTGTAAAAAATATTTTAAATCTTATTGGGATTTTCTGGTAAAATAAAGATTAAAAAAATAAAATAAACACATAGTGAAAAGAGGTGAGTGAAGAAGAAACACTGTGCATCATTGGAACCCCCCCAGCAGCCTCAGCCTATAGCAGCATAACTAAGGGAGAGTTCAGGCCCTAACTATAAGCTTTATCAAAAAGGAAAGTTTTAAGCCTAATCTTAAGAGTAGAGATGGCTCTGCCCCCTTTTCTTCAATCTTGAATATGATGAATCTATCTCTATTAATGGGCTACGTACCACCGGCCTTTATGACGGCTGTAAATAAACCATTACTTAAAAAGCCTGACTCACTTCACTGAACTTTCTTAGCTAATTATAGGCCAATCTCCAACCTTCCTTTTCTCTCAAAAACCCTTGAAAGAGTAGTTGTAAAACAGCTAACTGATCATCTGCAGAGGAACGGTTTATTTGAAGAGTTTCAGTCAGGTTTCAGAATTCATCACAGTACAGAAACAGCATTAGTGAAGGTTACAAATGATCTTCTCATGGCCTCTGACAGTGCAATTATGGAGTTCCACAGGGTTCCATGCAAGGACCAGTTCTATTTACATTATACATGCTTCCTTTAGGTCATTGATTTGGTTCTGCAGGTTGGCCGCAGTAATTCAGTATGAAATTACAGTTACATGCATGGTTACATATTTACATAAATGTATTTATTTATATAAAAATGAATTAAAACTGGTAATAGGAGGTGGTTAGTTTGTGATATTACTCATTCCTCATTACTCTGACCTAAATTTACTGCTATTGTATTACATTTGTGTCCCAGTGGCAAGTGGGTCACATATTGGCCTTAGCACTTTAGATATGATTTGATAACATTAACAATTATTTTATTATAGCCAATGGCATGTGTTGTTTAATATTTTTTTACTTTTTGGGGGTGGCTGTAGCTCAGGAGGTAGAGCAGGTCACCCATCGGAAGGTTGTCTGTTTGATTCCAGGCTGCATGCAAAAGTATCCTTGGCAAGATACTGAACCAGTTGCTCTCCGACGCAAGCGTGAAGTATGGATGAGTGTGACTGTTAGACAGTAAAAGCATTTAGCTTAGTTACACATGGAAGTGCTTGTATGAATGGGTGAATGCAAACATGCTGTATGAGTGCTCAGTTAGAGTAGAAAAGTGCTATATAAGAACTAGTCCAGCTTGTTCAAATTTCAAGGACATACTTTACTTTCTCTTGTATTTTTATTTGAGTGAAGATTTAAGATTGGGTGGGCTCCATGGGATTTTCTGGTTTTTATGTGGGGCGCAACACTCTTGACTCGGAATGGTTGCGTTAGGTATTATTATTATTATTAGAAGACAGGGCCCAAAACCAAACAAAAGAGGCAGCAGAAGGCTAGGCAAAAGTCCAAAGAAAAACACAGTGGCCAGAACAAAAAGCGATGGCTCCAGGATGGAAAAAGCAGTCCAAAACAAGGCAGAACAGACACGAACCAGTTCAGGGGACCTCCCGGGCTTAAGGACCAAACAGCAAAGTCCAGACAGTTCAGGGGGACGCCCAGGCCAAGGGGCCAGATTCAAGGGCCGTGGGACACCATGAAACTGACTGCAGTTCCAGCGGCAGCAGCAAAGCATGGCAGGGGGCTGACCGCGCCCCCAGTGGCCGAGGCGAGGTGGGACAGGGGACCGACCATGCACCCAGCAGCGGTGACGAGACGAGCCAGGAGGCTTACCGCGCTCCCAGCGGCGCTGGTGAGATGAGACAGGAGGCCCACACAGTGCCGGACGCTTGGGCTCCAGATGGAGCTCGAACTGAGCTGGACTCTCGGGCTCCAGACAGGGCTCTGACTGAGGTTGCTAGGAGGCTGCTGCAGCTGACTGAGACTGAGACTGCTGGGGAGCTGTTGCAGCTGACATGTGGTGCAGGCTGTCGTGTAGGCTTGGACCTGGTGGCCCCACCCGAGGAACAGGAATGGGTGCAGGAGCGAGCCTGTCCTTGGCCGCTTCCACACGCGGAAACAGTCTTTAACGCATCCACAGTCTTTAAACACACAGTTTCTTCTGTGGCCAATGGATTAATGATGGTCTCAGTCCATAAAACAGCAGCAGAAATAGAATGCTCACAGCAAAAAGCAGGCGCTGAAGACACTGGTGGAGGTGTGGCTGCAGGCGGCGCTAAAGACACTGGCGGAGGCACGGCTGCAGGTGGCGCTGAAGACCCTGGACTGGCTGGACACCCTGAAGAGGAAGCTGGGGCCTAGCTGCCCCCACCCAAGGAAACAGAATGGGTGCTGGAGTGAGCCTGTCCTCGGCCACTCCCACCCGTGGAGCAGATTCAGGTGCAGGGCTTGCAGTGCCAGCAGTTTGTGAATGTAGGTGACACTGTTGGGAACCCCGCTTCCTGCTGCACGGGGCTGGAGGTGGCGACAAATCAAAGTGTTGTGATGATGACAGTGAATCCACAGATTGAAGCAGAGCGGATGACGTGACCTGCAGTAACCAAGTAGCAAGGGCGGAAAGGAGTGTGGGGGTGGAAACCCCTGACACTGGGCTGCCAATACCAAAAAGTTCAGAACATAAATTGGCTCTTCAGAATCAGAATCAATTTATTGTCATTATATGTCAGACATATAACGAAATGGCACTCCAGAACACCCATCCAAGAAAAGACAAACAAATCAAACAAACAGGGGAGATAGGTGTCTGCAGCCTTGCTGCCGACAGAGGCGCTGCTGTTTAAAAAGATCGAAACAATAGCGAACACAATGGGGTAAGTGAGGAGAAAAAAGCATCTCATACTTTGCCCTGTAAAGGGGCACAATGAGGTTGGAAAAACCTCTGCATGGCGTAGTGTGAGCACATATACTGCATGGGAAAGCACTGGGGGTGATGGGTCCAGGGTTACTGTAGAGCTGACCCAGCTCCCCCTCAGCTAGCAGTTCCCGATAAGAGGTGGAATGTTCACCAGCAGCCTTGGTCTAGGGATACCAGTTCGCACAGGTCAGAAGACGGGATAGTGTGTGTGGGGGGGGGGAGCATCTGTTAACATAACATCCAGGAGAAAAATGAGATTCCTGGCTATCTAAGGCTGGCCAGGGAGCAAAATTTCAGATACTACAATTGTTTTGGTACAGGCTGTCACTGATTAATTTGCCGACAGCGTTACAGTCTTGCTGGGAACTCTCAAATTTTCTCGGTTCCTTCCTCACCGCGCAGAAACAGACACTTCTCCAAGATTTAATCCATTCCGCCTGTGGATGCGGCCGCCGATAGCCTGCGAGCCTCAAGACTCACATCCAACTTGCGGTGCAGCTCCAGCAGGTACTGAGTGTGCACTGCTCTGCACATACCTTCGCACTGGCCAGGCAGCCTTATCAAGGCCTGCCCAGACTTTACAAATTTCACTATAAATCAGGTATCCCCCAAGTCCAATCAGAAGAAATCCTGTTATCAGTAGGTCAAATATGCATACATCTTCCACGTCCTCAATCAACAGTGCAGCCAGGCACATGATCGTCCACTCTCCCCAGGAATCCATAACGTAGCCAGCCGAGTGTGTGCCACTGGGACAAGAGGGTTCTCCTTTCCCATTTCTCCTCATGAAGAAAATATGATCAATAGCGTTGAGAGACCAGGTGATCAGAGCCATAATTCTAATTTCCAGTTCGGAAGATGTGTAAAGAGAGGCTCTCAACCACAGTGAAGCAGCAAAGCAGGGTGAATCAGGAAGGGTTGGGAGAGAAAAGAAAAGGCGTCCACCTCCGCTGAGAGCAAGAAGAAGAATTGGCTCTTAATGCTGAAACCATCTGAATCAAAAAGGGGGTGTCAGAAAATGTCTATTGGGAGGTTGTGGACAAAAAAAAATTCTCCAGGATTCTGATTTGAATCAGTCTCTTGGCATGGTCATCAGCACTGAGCAGACACAGAACATAGTCCACAAGTTGAATGGCAGTTCCCTCTGCCACAGCAAAACTGGAGTCCGTGAGGTCCATGTTGTCTGGTTGTGACGTACTGTCATGAACTGCTGTGGCAGGCAGAGTAGGACCTCAGAAATGCAGACACCCGAGGCAGACTTAAACGCCAAAAAACTCAGCTTTATTGCTGCCAAACACAAGGAAAACAGAAACTCACAGATGGATGGAAATGCACACACCAGGAACACAATGATGACATCGCAACAAGGAACAGGGAAATGCAGACAATATATACACAGGGACTGACGACGGACAACAGGAGACAGCTGGAGCGAACAGGTGGACAGAATCAAACTAAAGAGACTGGGGGAAACAAAACTGAATACACTGCACAAGAAACAAGATACTACCAAAATGAAACAGGAAATAACACGAACAGGATAACCACACAGACTTGACATGCAAGGCACTGGGGAACCAGAAATCAATATGTAAACAATAACTAACAGAACAGGAAACTATGATAACAGAACCAGAAGGAACTTAACCACAAAATGCTGGGCACACGGCCCAGGACCATGACACTCACCTGCCTCGCTTTGAAGAAATCACATCTTGCAGCGCATGAACCAAAACTTGCAGCCACCATACATCTCAGAACATCACCTGCCTGTACACTCTCCACCATGCTGCAACACTCTCCTGGAAACACAGTCGGAGTTATGGTTCCCGGAGTCCTCCCTTGCTAGCTGCCAGTTTCTTTTTCTTTTTCTTTTCCTCTCTCTCCCCTCCCCACTGTGTGTCTATGTGTTGTAGCCATGTTTTGTGTACATGCCTCTGTGGAAGGTGCATCCCAGTGTCCTCCCTGTGGCATGCATCTCACCTGTGGATGATTGCCTAATCATCACACCTGCCTCAGACGGGAGCTCGTTAGGGGGAATATTGGAGAAGTCCCTCAGTCACCACCAGACCATTGTACCCTCAAGGTGTGTTACTCAGACTCCAGTTTTGTGATTTACTCCCTGTTTGATTCCTGCTCTAATCTTTGTCTCTGTGCAGACCCATTCCATTCTCAAACTGTTTGCACCTGCTCTCAACATGGCAACAATAAGCTCTGTTTTATTTCTCAATTCTGTGACCCACAAATGAGTCTTTTTGTCTGCCCGGTTCATGATAGTCAGCCCCTCACAGGACCCTCCACCCCTCAGCTCTTCAGTCCCCAAGTACGGTTTGGTACTTAGTGCAGCCACCTTTTTTCCTACCATTTATTCTGATCATACTAACAGTTACTCTTCTCTTCCAGACTCTCCCTGATTGAAACCCGCTTTATATTCCAGCTCTGTAAATAAACTCACTCTAAATCGCTACTATTGTTGTGTCTGCTTTTGGTTCCAGCAAATTGTTGTAAATTATGACAGGTTGTCCTATAAAAAGCTGAACCTGAAAAGCCTTCAGATGATGCAAAATGCTACAGTGAGAGTGCTGACAGGGACTAAAAACAAAGAGCATATTTCCCTCATATTGGCTTTTCTTCTTTGGCTCCCTGTTAAAAACCAGAATTTAATTTTAAATCTTTAAGTGAAAATACAAGGTCTTGAATAATCAGGCCCCATCTTATCTTAAAGACCTCATAGTACCATATCACCCCAATAGAGCCACTTTGCTCTCAGACTACAGGCTTACTTGTGGTTCCTAGAGTATTTAAAAGTAGACTTGGAGGCAGAGCCTTCAGCTTTCAGCCCCTCTTCTTTGGACCAGCTCCCATTTTGGATTCAGGAGACAGACACCCTTGCTATTTTGGTTGGTCCCGATGAAATACATGTAGATGAGAGGCAATGATCAGTGAGCAGCAGTATGGATTCATGCTGAGAAAGAGCTCTACAGATGTGATGTTTGCTTTGAGAGTGCTGATGGACGAGTATAGAAAAGGTCAGAAGGAGCTTCACTGTGTCTTTGTGCATCTAGACAGATATTCAATTAACATTTAAGGAAGTCCAGTTAGAGAAAATTTCCCTCAAAGATCCTGAATATCATAAAGTTCCACATGAATTATAATTCAATGCAATAAATTTTGAAGTAGCCGAACAGTTGCAACACTGTCTGTATATAGTCAACAACTAGCTGATAATAAAACAAAGAAAGCACAATTCAAAAATATATCAACAGTATTTATAATTAATTTTCACAATGAACTGGAGGTTTTTTTTATAGTTTCAAGTAAAATAAGGCTTGTATTCAAAAATAAAAAATAACTTGGAAAAGTTGTCTTCTAATAAAATGCTTCATTTAAAATGTGTGAATAAAGGACTTTATTGGCTGAGTAGTGTCACCTATGATAAGTTACAAAGCATGTGATTCTGTGTACATACACTGACTACTGCAAAGACAAAGGAAAAGGCTGCGCAAATTAAAATAACCTTACCATAAACATGAAAAAAGTTGCACAGAGTAAAATAGAAATGGTCTGTTGAACTCTAGTAATAGATCTGGGTCCATAAAGAACATTGTCTCGGTTTGGATATGGACTGTGGTCCACCTATTGATGACCTAGGATCTAGGGAAAGCAGATGATAGGGTACCAAGTGAGGAACTGTGGTCCTCTATGAGGAAGTCAGGAGTGGCAGAGAAGTATGTGAGGGTGGTGCAGGACATGCATGAGGACAGAGAGACAGTGGTGAGGTGTGCGGTAGAAGTGACAGATGGGCTGAAGGTGGGGGTGGGATTACATCAGAGATTGGCTCTATGCCCCTTCTTATTTGCAGTGGTGATGAACAGGCTGACTGATAAGGTCAGGCAGGAGTCTCAGGGAACTATGATGTTTGCTGTCTCTCTGTAGTGAGATTATGGAGCAGGTTGAAGAGAGCCTCGAGAGGTTAGGTATGCTCTAGAGAAAAGAGGAATGAAAGTTGGTAGAAGCAAACAGAATACATGTGTGAATGAGAAGGAGACAGGTGTAGCAGTGGAGCTGCAAGGAGTAGAGGTAGTGAAGGTAGATGAGGGATTATACAGTGCTGTGAAAAAGTGTTTGCCCCCTTCCTCATTTCCTGTTTTTTTGCATGTTTGTCACACTTAAGTGTTTCGGAACATCAAACCAATTTAAACAATAGTCAAGGACAACACAAGTAAACACAAAATGCAATTTGTAAATGAAGGTGTTTATTATTAAAGGTGGAAAAAAATCCAAACCATCATGGCCCTGTGTGAAAAAGTGATTGCCCCCTAAACCTAATAACTGGTTGGGCCACTCTTAGCAGCAACAACTGCAGCCAAGCGTTTGCGATAACTTGCAATGAGGCTTTTACAGCGTTCTGGAGGAATTTTGGCCCACTCATCTTTGCAGAATTGTCCTAATTCAGTTA
>JAMQGT020014913.1:0-59138 GCA_024447675.2 Pterophyllum scalare | reverse complement strand
CACACACACACACACACACACACTTAGACTTCACTTAGATGTTGAACTTCCTTCCTATGTATACAAAGTATTATTGTATGTATACTATACATACACACATACACATACAAACTGTAATTTATACCATTATTCTTGTTCATTAACCACAGTCACAGGTGCGCTTCTCACAGCACAATTACACAGAGATTGTGACGGATGAGGCTTTTAATGACTCTGGTTCATTTGAATACACAAACCTCTGCACATCATTAAAATTATTTCCACTTTTTATCTTCATGGACTGATGAAATAAACTGCAGCACGTGGATCAACCCCATTTCACCACATAATGTGTTTTGTGCAGTGTGTGATAATCAGTAAATATAGTCTGTATGAGTGTACAGTAGTCTTTGTAGATGATTTGTGTTTGTATTATACATGGTTATGCCAAAAACATTACTTAAGTGTTTTTCCAGTTTGTCAGTGTCACACTTTTTTCTTTTCTTTTTATATATATATATATAAAAATTATATATATATATATATATATATATATATATGAAAAAATATATATATATATAAAAAAAATATATACAGTTAAAACATACTATAACTGTGGTTTTTCACACCTGAGTTCAATTTCTCTAGCCACACCCAGGCCTGATTATTGCCACACCTGTTCTCAATCAAGACATCACTTAAATAGGAGCTGCCTGACACAGTAAGGTCCACCAGAAGATCCTTAAAAGCTACACATCATGCCGAGATCCAAAGAAATTCAGGAACAATTGAGAAAGAAAGTAATTGAGATATATCAGTCTGGAAAGGGTTATAAAGCCATTTCCAAAGCTTTGGGAATCCAGCGAACCACAGTGAGAGCCATTATCCACAAATGGCGAAGACATGGAACAGTGGTGAACCTTCCCAGGAGTGGCCGGCCGCCCAAAATGACCCCAAGAGCGCAGCGACGACTCATCCAAAAGGTCACAAAAGACCCCACAACAACGTCCAAAGAACTGCAGGCCTCACTTGCCTCAGTTAAGGTCAGCGTTCATGCCTCCACCATCAGAAAAAGACTGGGCAAAAATGGCCTGCATGGCAGAGTTCCAAGGAGAAAACCACTGCTGAGCAAAAAGAACATTAAAGCTCGTCTCAATTTTTCCAAAACACATCTTGATGATCCCCAAGACTTTTGGGAAAACATTCTGTGGACCGATGAGACAAAAGTGGAACTCTTTGGAAGGTGTGTGTCCCATTACATCTGGCGTAAAAGGAACACTGCATTTCAGAAAAAGAACATTATACCAACAGTAAAATATGGTGGTGGTAGTGTGATGGTCTGGGGCTGTTTTGCTGCATCAGGACCTGGAAGACTTGCTGTGATGAATGGAACTATGAATTCTGCTGTCTACCAAGAGATCCTGAAGGAGAATGTCCGACCATCTGTTCGTGTACTCGAGCTGAAACGAACTTGGGTTCTCAGCAGGACAATGATCCTAAACACACCAGCAAGTCCACCACTGAATGGCTGAAGAAAAACAAAATGAAGACTTTGGAGTGGCCTAGCCAAAGTGACCTGACCTGAATCCTAAAAAGGCCGTTCATGCTCGAAAACCCTCTAATGTAACTGAATTAGGACAATTCTGCAAAGATGAGTGGGCCAAAATTCCTCCAGAACGCTGTAAAAGCCTCATTGCAAGTTCTCGCAAACGCTTGGTTGCAGTTGTTGCTGCTAAGGGTGGCCCAACCAGTTATTAGGTTTAGGGGGCAATCACTTTTTCACACAGGGCCATGATGGTTTGGATTTTTTTTCACCTTTAATAATAAACACCTTCATTTACAAATTGCATTTTGTGTTTACTTGTGTTGTCCTTGACTATTGTTTAAATTGGTTTGATGTTCCGAAACACTTAAGTGTGACAAACATGCAAAAAAACAGGAAATGAGGAAGGGGGCAAACACTTTTTCACACCACTGTATATATATATATATATATATATATATATATATATATATATATATATACACACACACACACACACACACACACACACACACACACACACACACACACACACACACACACAGTGGTCCCTTGCTATTTTGCGGTTCACTTTTTGCGGCTTCACTGTATCCCAGACGTTTCTAAAAAAAATATTACTAATGCAGTTTAGTATTGCGTTACTATTTGTTAATTCTACCATATCCCATATTCCTTAAATGACCCCCCCGGCATCAGAGCCTCTTCGAAGTGCTTGTTTCTCTGCTGGTAGCTAATCTCGCTGCTATCAAACTACAAAAATGGCTGAATGAGGTGGAGTGGAATGCTCCACAACCTGGAGGGGGGTGGGGCGTGAAATGTCTCATTCACATTTAAAGAGACCGCACCAAAACGAGTTGCTCTAAAACATTCTTCAGAACAGGTGTAAAAGAGGGATCTATGGGGCTACAATAATGAAGAATTCAGACTAAAGCATTTCAGTTCTCCTTTATAGTAGTGAATGATTTACATATGAAAAGGAAGTATTTAAAAGCATGATATGCGCCCTTTAAAACAGCAAGGCAGACACACAAAGGAGGAACTAAGATAAGGATCAAAACCGAGAACATGATTAAGAAATAATTAAATGTCACAAATGAAACTAGTTAATCTTTAAACTCAAAAAACACTACACTTCAGACTTAGGACCATGAATAAATACATACATACATATATATATATATAAAAAGTTCTTCTTATTTTACATTAATGTACACTCAGCACTTCATCTTGACAGAAAAAAAAACTGAACTGTAGAAATTTTTGCAAATTTATTAAAAAAGATAAACTTAAATATAACATGGTCACAGGATCTTAGCTCTGTTGTTCACAACCACCCTTTGGGCGTGTCCCATTTTGACCTCGGGACTTCCAGGTCATACTCGACACGGATGTTCCTGTATACTATGCTGGCCACTTGGTTATGGCGTTCCATGTATGCCCTGCCTGCTAGCATCTTGCACCCTGCTGTTATGTGCTGGATTGTCTCAGGGGCATCTCTGCACAGCCTGCACCAAGGGTCTTGCCTGGTGTGGTAGACCCCAGCCTCTATCGATCTAAATCTTAGAAACATGGTGTCAAACCAGATACTTACTCTGGATGGCATTACTTTGGCCTCCAGTAACGCTGTGAGAAATCTTGGAGTGATTTTTGACCAGGATATGTCCTTCAATGCCCATATTAAACAAATATGTAGGACCGCTTTTTTGCATTTGTGCAATATTTCTAAAATTAGAAACATCCTTTCTCAGACTGATGCTGAAAAGTTAATCCATGCATTTATTACTTCTAGGCTGGACTACTGTAATTCATTATTATCAGGCTGTCCTAAAAGCTCCCTGAAAAGCCTTCAGCTGATCCAAAATGCTGCAGCTAGAGTACTGACAGGGACTAGAAAGAGAGAGCATATTTCTCCCATATTGGCTTCTCTTCATTGGCTCCCTGTTAAATCTAAAGTAGAATTTAAAA
Organism: Pterophyllum scalare; assembly: GCA_024447675.2. Lineage (NCBI taxonomy): Eukaryota > Metazoa > Chordata > Actinopteri > Cichliformes > Cichlidae > Pterophyllum > Pterophyllum scalare. The sequence goes on along the minus strand of JAMQGT020014913.1, from coordinate 55,651 downwards.
TCCTTCTCCTAACATACAAGGTCTTGAATAATCAGGCCCCATCTTATCTCAAAGACCTCATAGTACCGTATCACCCAAATAGAGCACTTCGCTCTGACCTTGAACCACCCCTTAGTTATGCTGCTATAGGCCTAGGCTTCTGGGGGGGGGTCCCATAATGCACTGTTTCTTCTCATTCACCTTTATTTACTTGTTTATACTTCACTCTGTATTTAATCATTATTATTAATCTCTGGCTCTCTTCCACAGCATGTCTTTTGTCCTGTCTCTCTCCCCTCAGCCCAACCGGTCGCAGCAGATGACTGCCCCTCCCTGAGCCTGGTTCTGCCGGAGGTTTCTTCCTGTTAAAGGGGAGTTTTTCCTTCCCACTGTCGCCAAGTGCTTACTCATAGGGGGTCGTTTTGACTGTTGGGTTTTCTCTGTGTTATTGTAGGGTCTTTACCCACAATACAAAGCGCCTTGAGGTGACTGTTGTTGTGATTTGGCGCTATATAAATAAAATTGAATTGAATTGAATTGAATTGATCTTGTACTCTGAGCTTGTTCCTGGGCTGCCATGATTAGTGCCTCTGTGCTGTCTGTCATTACAGCCTTGCCCAGCCATTGGTAGGATTTCTCTATGTCAGCCACTTCTTCTATCTGCCACTGGTACATGCCATGCAGAGGCCTGTCCTTCCATGATGGTTCCTGTTCTTCCTCCTCTTCTTTCTCGGGTTTCTGCTGCCTGATTTACTGCAATGTTGCCTTCTGATAGTGTACTTCCCTCAATTCTGACTTCACTCCCTTTTTTAGTTGCCATCCGACTACATTTCTCCAGTCCAGTTGACATTCCGATATCATTACTGTCGATACTGGTGGTATGGATCAGTGAATCAATATCTTGTTCTCGTTCTGAGTTGGCCTCTAGTGTTGTTCTCCACATACCCATTGAGTTCTTGATAAAGTCTCTTAGGGTCCTGTTGATCATAATACATGATCTTGATACAGTTCTAGGCATTTCAGCATCCATGTGTGTGTCATCGAGTCATAGGCTTTTTTGTAGTCAATCCAGGCGATGTACAGGTTGGTCAGTCTGGTCTTACAGTCTCAAGTGACTGCTCTATCTATTAGTAGCTGGTGTTTTGTTCCCCTGGTCTCTCTGCCTATCCCTTTTTGGGCCTTGCTCCTGTATTGTGCCACATGCCTACTCATCTTAGCTGCTATGATGCCTGACAGGAGTTTCCATGTTGTACTGAGGCAGGTTATGGGCTGATAGTTGGATGGAACTGGTCCCATCTGGGGGTGCTTGGGGATCAGGACCGTCCGGCCTTCAGTCAGCCATACTGGGTGTGTCTTAGCCTCTAGCAGCTGGTTCATTTGTGCTGCCAGGTGCTCATGGAGTGCAGTTAGCTTCTTCAGCCAGTAGGTGTGAATCATATCAGGGCCTGGTGCTGTCCAGCTCTTCATATGTGAGACTCTTCCTTGGATGTCTGCCAGTGTGATGGTTACTGAAGCCTGTTCAGGGAGGTTGCTGTGATAAGCTCTTATATCCACTAGCCACTGAGAATTGGTATTGTGTGACACATCCTTCTCCCATATGCTCTTCCAGTATTGCTCTGTCTCCAGTCTAGGTGGGGGTACTGTTCTTATATTGTTCCCCTGCCACTGAGAGTACACCATAGATGGTTGGATAGTATATGTATGTATGTATATATATATATATATATATATATACTAAAATCTGATGAAATAATTACAATGATTACATTTTTTAAAATAATTGGGTGTAAGAATACAACTTTTAAATGGAATACAGTGGGCTTTTAGTTACTAGATGCTCAGTAACCATCAGTAGTCAAATTAGTGCAGGAGTTCTGTAGATTTTGGGATATCTGATACATACCAACAAACTTACTATCTGAGGGGAGATGACTGTCTATACGTTATGCAACACATAATATCATCAAAACATCATTTAGAAAAATGACAAGTATTATAATGGAAAACTATATATAGACTAAACAGAGAGATTTAATTGATTTCTCTGTTCCAGTGGATTGGCATGTCTTTTCTTCTTTTTTTTCCAGATATGTCAGCAAACTCATCGTTCTCCACTGAGTCCTTTTTTGATCTCCACCTTTCCTCCACAAACACCTCCCTCCCTTTGTACATGCAATGTCTCCTCTCTACACCAAGCTCCTTCATCTATCGTTCATATGACCTCACAACCATCTTCCTCGTCCTACCTCTCTGCATCCTCATCCTCCAACATGGTCTCCAAGAATGGTGGGAAAAGCGCTCCACCTTCACAGAAGTAACACTGAGTCACTCTGACAGCTTCACCTACAACATGGCCATCGTGGACCTGCTGTATGTCGTTGCATCTCTCTTGAGCTATTGTGGGATCTCCACACATAATTTAAATATATTACACTTGTTGTTCTTTCTTTTCTCTTTCATTTCCTTCGGACAGCTCTTCTTTCACCTGCTCACCTGTGTGGAGCGCTACCTGGCTGTCGTTCATCCCGTCACTTATCTGAGTCTAAGAAAAGAAAGAGGGGTCAGAATCAGGAATATCACCATAGGCTGTGTCTGGCTGCTTTGCTTTGCATTAATTGCTTCCCTAATAATTGAAGAAAACGTCATCATTGTGAATTTCTTCCTCTTGATATCATCTTTAATCATCACCTCCTTCTGCAGCCTTTCTGTTCTCTGTGTCCTGATTCATCCAGGCCCAAGAGAACAGGGTAGGAACAGGCAGAGGGTTGACCAATCAAAGCTCAGGGCATTTTACACCATTGTGACCATACTGGGAATACTGGTGCTGAGGTTTGTTTGGAATCTGGTTTGGACTGTGGTGTATATTTCTGAGGGAAATCATGGGTGTGTGTTAATGTCCTGTGCTAGCTGGTTTAATCTGCCCAGCAACCTCATGTTTCCCCTGCTGTTTCTATACAGAAAAGGTAAATGTGTGTCTTGCAATAATAACACACAATTAAGTTAAATGTTTTGGATACAAAAAATACACTACCTGTGTTGGAGGTTTTGTCTTTAAAAAAACAAAAACATAAAAGCACAATAACAGACATCCACATTTTGCAAAGCAGTAAAAGAAATAATTCAGGAGCCGTAATAGAGTATAGACATGCTGTTATTTTTCTTTAATCTCTTTTGATATAATCTCAGCCTTAAATAATCCTTTTTTGATGTTTTTTAAGTTTGTTATGTTTGTAGTGGCAATCATCATATATTGGAAAATTTTAAAAAGAAGTTTTGAATATGTTTGTATGTGTTTTTTTTAGTATGAAGTAGCTATGTTTATAACCCATTGTTCATACAAGGTTAACATGCAGAGCTGTTCAGATGCAGAAAAGGGGGAGACGTAAGTGAGGTGCTGCTGCACTTTCTGTGTGTGTCTCTAACCACAAAGTGTGCAGGAAGTCAAAAGCAGCAACATGCAGAAAGTTGCTGAGAAGAAAGAAAAACAAAAGAAGCTCGTACTGTGCTGATGTATTTGTTTCTTCTTTTGTTTTTATTGTTCTTATTTTTTCTTTTTTCTTTTAATCATTGTAATCCGTATTTGATCTATATGTAATATGTGAAAAGAAAAAATATTAATTACATTTTTTTAATGTACATATATCCCATGTAATCTTTTTACATATATGCTGATGCAAGAGAAAGAGGACACCTCCCTATAAAGACAACTGATGCTGAAGATGAGAGTGGTTGAACGAGAGTGGGAAGTACTGTGTGTGTGAGATAAGCAGTGAGCTAGAGAAGTGTATTAGTTCGAACTGGAGTTCCTTTGGATTTATTCTTTTTCCCTTTTGGAATATTGTACATGTGACTGTCCAGTCTACTTAATAGTAAGTGCTTTTTCATTGTAGGCTTGTTATCTCTTTTTATTAATAAATAAGAGAGGAATTGGCTCTCTGAAATAATTTTCTTTGTGTGTTGAGTTATTCCCTCTGGTCACTTGCTGTCCTGTAATATGTGAGAGTGGGAGCTTGAAAGGGGTAACTTCAGCCCCGGCTCTGGAAGGAGAGAGCTGCTGTCTCTGCTCCACTTTGGGGATAAAGGTTCTGCCCAGAGTATAAAATATTCTATCTTTTACAAGTTTATTATGGGCCATAAAGCTCCCAGTAAGTTTGTTTAGTCTTTTCCTGTTTTACTGTGTTACACTTTGTTTACCACCTTGTTGCCAGATTTGTGTCTCAGCTGTTTCCTGAGGTCTCCATCACAGCTGATCAGCGCACTGACTGAAATCAGCAGTTTCTCACTAATAACTTTTTTTATTTATTTATTTCTCTTCATAGTTTCCTATTGTCTAAAAACACTGACAAACCTCTGGCGTAAACTGATGTCGTTCTGATTTTTTTTTTTTTTAGATGTTGGATTTTTGTTATGTTATTTTTTGAGTTGCAGATCTTCTTCTCAGTCATTCCTGTGATGTTGACTTTGTTTTGTTGTTGTTAGGTTTTAGGTTTTTGTTTTGATGTTTGGTTATTTTAGTAATGAGTATTAATATATAAACAGCACAGTACATTTGGAAGAAATACATATTAAGAGTCCAGACAGAAGACACACAGAGGGGCAAAACACAAACACTTATATGGTTTGTGTTCTTTTTTAAACACTAGAATCAACTTAAGTTTAAATTCAAAATTGCATGAATGAGTGAAATATGCAAACAAAACCTGAATATTTGACAAAGTTTAAGTATAAATCCCAGGTTATTTGAAGGGTAGGAAGGGTAGGTGGCGCTGTCACTTGGTGTTGGCTCTCACTGCGGTATTGTATCACTTCCTGTTCCTGTTTCAGAGCACAGTGGTGTTTTGGTGTCTGTTAGCTGGTTAATTTGTATACGTCGATTTATCTGGATAATTGCATATTTCACTGTAATCTTCACCTGCTTTATATAGAGCACACTCTTTGCTTAAATACCAGTATTCTCATTATTCACTTTATTCGTTTTTTAGAAATTCGCTAGCTTAGCGCAGCTAGTAGCTTAGCTCTTAGCGGACTCACTGGCAGCATGGCTTCCTCTCCTGTCCCTCCTGCACTTTCCTGCTCTGAGTGTCACATGTTTAGTTACTCCTCGGCCTCCTTTAGCAGTAATGGTACTTGTAATAAATGTAGTCTGTTTGTAGCTCTAGAGGCCAGGCTTTCTGAATTGGAGACTCGGCTCCGCACCCTGGAAAATCCTATAGCTAGCCAGGCCCCTGTAGTCGGTGCGGACCATGGTAGCTTAGCCGCCGTTAGCTCCCCCCAGCAGATCCCGAGCAGCAGGGAAAGCAGGCTGGTTGGGTGACTGTGAGGAGGAAGCGTAGTCCAAAACAGAAGCCCCGGGTACACCACCAACCTGTTCACGTCTCTAACCGTTTTTCTACACTCGGCGACACACCCGCCGAGGAACAAACTCTGGTTATTGGCGACTCTGTTTTGAGAAACGTGAAGCTAGCGACACCAGCGACCATAGTCAAATGTCTTCCTGGGGCCAGAGCAGGCGACATTCACGGAAATTTGAAACTGCTGGATAAGGCTAATCGTAGATTTGGTAAGATCGTTATTCACGTCGGCAGTAATGACACCCGGTTACGCCAATCGGAGGTCACTAAAATTAATATTGAATCGGTGTGTGACTTTGCAAAAACAATGTCGGACTCTGTAGTTTTCTCTGGGCCCCTCCCCAATCAGACCCGGAGCGACATGTTTAGCCGCATGTTCTCCTTGAATCGCTGGCTGTCGGAGTGGTGTCCAAAAAACAACGTGGGCTTCATTGATAATTGGGAAAGTTTCTGGGGAAAACCTGGTCTTGTTAGGAGAGACGGCATCCATCCCACTTTGGATGGAGCAGCTCTCATTTCTAGGAATCTGGCCAAATTTATCAACCCTCCTAAAACCTGACTACCCAGGGTTGAGACCAGGAAGCAGAGTTGCAGTCTTACACGCCTCTCTGCAGCTTCTCTCCTCCTGCCATCCCCCCAAAACCCCATCCCCATAGAGACGGTGCCTGCTCCCAGACCACCAAAAAACAAACTTAAAATCAGCAGAAAACTGTTTAAGCATAAAAATTCAAAAACAATAAATAATATAGTTTCATCAACTGCACCAAAGAATAAAACAATTAAATGTGGATTATTAAACATTAGGTCTCTCTCTTCCAAGTCCCTGTTAGTAAATGATTTAATAATTGATCAACATATTGATTTATTGTGCCTTACAGAAACCTGGTTCCAGCAGGATGAATATGTTAGTTTAAATGAATCAACACCCCCGAGTCACACTAACTGTCAGAATGCTCGAAGCACAGGTCGAGGAGGAGGAGTAGCTGCAATCTTCAATTCCAGCTTAGTGATTAATCAAAGACCCAGACAGAGTTTTAATTCTTTTGAAAGCCTGACTCTTGGTCTTGTCCACTCTAATTGGGAAATTCAAAAACCTGTTTTATTTGTTATTATCTATCGTCCACCTGGTCCTTACTCAGAGTTTCTGTCTGATTTCTCAGACTTTTTATCTGATTTAGTGCTCAGTTCAGATAAAATCATTATAGTGGGTGATTTTAACATCCATGTAGATGCTGAAAATGACAGCCTCAACACTGCATTTAATCTATTATTAGATTCAATTGGCTTCTGTCAAAATGTAAAGGAGCCCACCCACCACTTTAATCATACTCTGGATCTTGTCCTGACATATGGCATTGAAACTGAAGACCTAACAGTATTCCCTGAAAGCCCCCTCCTGTCTGATCATTTCTTAGTAACATTTACATTTACTTTAATGGATTACACAGCAGTGGGGAATAAGTTTTATTACAGTAGAAGTCTTTCTGAAAGTGCTGTAACTAAGTTTAAGGATCTAATTCCTTCATTATTATGCTCTTCAGTGCCATGTGCCAACACAGTGCAGAGCAGCTACCTAAACTCTGCTCCCAGTGAGGTAGATTATCTCATCGATAGTTTTACATCCTCATTGCGTACGACTTTGGATACTGTGGCTCCTCTGAAAAGGAAAGCCTCAAATCAGAAGTGCCTGACTCCGTGGTATAATTCACAAACGCGCAGCTTAAAGCAGATAACCCGTAAGCTGGAGAGGGAATGGCGTCTCACTAAAGTAGAAGATACTCATTTAGCCTGGAAAAAGAGTTTGTTGCTCTATAAAAGAGCCCTCCATAAAGCTAGGACATCTTACTATTCATCATTAATTGAAGAAAATAAGAACAACCCCAGGTTTCTTTTCAGCACTGTAGCCAGGCTGACAAAGAGTCAGAGCTCTGTAGAGCCGAGTATTCCTTTCACTTTAACTGGTAATGACTTCATGGATTTCTTTACAAATAAAATTTTAGACATTAGAGGAAAAATTATTCAAAACCATCTCCAAGGTTTATCTTCATGTTCGGCTGCTTTCAGCACTGCTGGTATTTGTTTAGACTCTTTGGCTCCAGTTGATCTTTTGGAGTTAACTTCAATAGTTACTTCCTCCAAACCATCAACATGTTTATTAGATCCCATTCCTACTAGACTGTTCAAAGAAGTCTTTCCAATTATTGATGCCTCAATCTTAAATATGATCAATCTGTCTTTATTAGGTGGCTATGTACCACAGGCCTTTAAGGTGGCAGTAATTAAACCGCTACTTAAAAAGCCATCACTTGACCCAGCTGTCTCAGCTAATTATAGGCCAATCTCCAACCTTCCTTTTCTCTCCAAAATCCTTGAAAGAGTAGTTGTAAAACAGCTAACTGATCATCTGCAGAGGAACGGTTTATTTGAAGAGTTTCAGTCAGGTTTCAGAATTCATCACAGTACAGAAACAGCATTAGTGAAGGTTACAAATGATCTTCTTACAGCCTCTGACAGTGGACTCGTCTCTGTGCTTGTCCGGTTGGACCTCAGTGCAGCTTTTGATACTGTTGATCATAACATTTTAATACAGAGATTAGAGCATGCCATAGGTATTAAAGGTACTGCACTGCAGTGGTTTGAATCATATTTATCAAATAGACTCCAATTTGTTCATGTAAATGGGGAGTCGTCTTCACACACTAAGGTTAATTATGGAGTCCCACAGGGTTCTGTGCTAGGTCCAATTTTATTTACATTGTACATGCTTCCCTTAGGCAGTATTATTAGAAAGCATTGCATCAATTTCCATTGTTATGCAGATGATACTCAGCTTTATCTATCCATGAAGCCAGATGACACACATCAGTTAGTTAAACTGCAGGAATGTCTTAAAGACATAAAGGCCTGGATGACCTCTAATTTCCTGCTACTAAATTCAGATAAAACTGAAGTTCTTGTACTCGGCCCCACAAATCTTAGAAGCACAGTGTCAAACCAGATACTTACTCTGGATGGCATTACTTTGGCCTCCAGTAACACTGTGAGAAATCTTGGAGTCATTTTTGACCAGGATATGTCCTTCAATGCACATATTAAACAGATATGTAGGACGGCTTTTTTACATCTGCGCAATATTTATAAAATTAGAAACATCCTTTCTCAGATTGACGCTGAAAAGTTAATCCATGCATTTATTACTTCTAGGCTGGACTACTGTAATTCATTATTATCAGGCTGTCCTAAAAACTCCCTGAAAAGCCTTCAGCTGATCCAAAATGCTGCAGCTAGAGTACTGACAGGGACTAGAAAGAGAGAGCATATTTCTCCCATATTGGCTTCTCTTCATTGGCTCCCTGTTAAATCCAGAATAGAATTTAAAATCCTTCTCCTAACATACAAGGTCTTGAATAATCAGGCCCCATCTTATCTCAAAGACCTCATAGTACCGTATCACCCCAATAGAGCACTTCGTTCTCAGACTGCTGGCTTACTTGTGGTTCCTAGGATACTTAAAAGTAGAATGGGAGGCAGAGCCTTCAGCTTTCAGGCCCCTCATCTGTGGAACCAGCTCCCAGCTTGGATTCGGGAGACAGACACCCTCTCTATTTTCAAAATTAGGCTTAAAACTTTCCTTTATGATCAAGCTTATAGTTAGGGCTGGATCAGACGACCCTGAACCACCCCTTAGTTATGCTGCTATAGGCCTAGGCTGCTGAGGGGGGTCCCATAATGCACTGTTTCTTCTCATTCACCTTTATTTACTTGTTTATACTTCACTCTGTATTTAATCATTATTATTAATCTCTGGCTGTCTTCCACAGCATGTCTTTTGTCCTGTCTCTCTCCCCTCAGCCCAACCGGTCGCAGCAGATGACTGCCCCTCCCTGAGCCTGGTTCTGCTGGAGGTTTCTTCCTGTTAAAAGGGAGTTTTTCCTTCCCACCGTCGCCAAGTGCTTGCTCATAGGGGGTCGTTTTGACTGTTGGGTTTTCTCTGTGTTATTGTAGGGTCTTTACCCACAATACAAAGCGCCTTGAGGCGACTGTTTGTTGTGATTTGGCGCTATATAAATAAAATTGAATTGAATTGAATTGAATTTGAACCACACACACACACACAAATGCTGATTTTAATGGGGACTTGTAAGCTACTGTAGAGGTTGATGAAAGCCAATTCTATCTCCTAATTGATGACTATATTATGTAGCAATAACTGATAAAAACTATTGGTCCATCCATTTTCCTCTGCTTATCCAAATCAGGGTTAGTTGGGCTGGAGCTGCGAAGACAGAACTGCATGAATAGAAGATCAGGTTGCCCTTCTGCAGCTTCTCAAAAGCCAATTTTCTTAGAGCCTCAATCATGTTCTTTGGAGTCCAGAGTGGATCTGTGAAGTTATATTCTTCACTTTGGTCTGAACAACCAGGAAGTGGATGAACATCTCGAACAGGGTCTTGGGCATTCCTCCTTTCTCACTGCTGTTGAACAAATTGTCCAGAACTGTAGCAGTGGTCCAGCAGAAGGTTTGGATGTGGCACATGATGGGGAGGCTTTGAGATGTCTTGATGTTGGCACATCTCTGAATTTCTTCCTCAAGTACTCCTCTTTCTGTAGGTTAGTGAAACTCTGACCTCTGTAACCATGTCTACATATTTAGCAGATATCTGATTGGTTGCTGAAGGTCCTGAAGTTATCCAGAGGTGAGCATAAGGAAGCAGATTCCATCTGAGGTTTAGTCAACAGCACATCCACTGAAGCGGACTCTGTGACATCAGTCAGGATCTCAGTGTCATGGAAGTCCAGAGGAAGTCGACACTCATCCAGACCATCAAAGATGAACACAGCTTTGAACTTTTTAAATCTGCAGATTCCTGCTTCTTTGATTTCAGTAAAGAAGTGATGAACAAGTCCCACCAAACTGAACTTTTTACCCTTCAGCAGATTCAGCTCTCTGAATGTGAATGGAAACATGAACTGGATGCATTCGTTGGCTTTGCCTTCAGCCCAGTCCAGAGTGAACTTCTGTGTTAGGAATGTTTTTCCGATTCCTGCCACTCCCGTTGTCAGTGCTGTTCTGACTGGTTTGTCTCTTTCAGGTGACATTTTAAAGAGGTCTTCACATCTGATTTTTTGTTTCTGATCTGTCTGCTTTCCTGAAAAATGTTTCAGTGTGTCTGACCTCATGTTCATTACTGACCTCTCCCCTCCCTCCCTCTGTGATGTAGAGCCCTCAAACACACACCGGAGTGCATTTATGAAAACAAATCTTCTTACTGCTCACCAGATAGGCAGTGAGTTCCTCTTGCTTCGTTCTCCGAAGGAAGTGCACCGTGAGCTTCAGAAATGCCTCTCTTCTGCTCCTTTGCTCCTCATCCTCATTCGGACTTGATAATTGATAATCTGGATTCAGAGAACTCTTAATTAGCTTTAGTTCATTCTTCACAAAAGCACTGACCTTGTCCTGCAGCAGGTGGAAGACAACAAATTACACTATCCAAATGCCCAGGAGGTCAGATCTGTGTTGAACAGTATGACACTCTGACTGCTGATCTACAAAGTGCTGCAGGAACTGACCGTGAACAGTTGAAATGATTGTTTCACATGTACAAACCGTTAATATGGAGTTCAGGCCAGTGCGATGAGTCCTTAATGACTCTATGAAAATGCCATAAAATATCAACGGTTACCATTTTACAGGTCTCTGCCCTCTACCTGCTGACCACAGTATCCTATCCTAAATCCTAGGCTTATATAAAATTAGCAATAATGCAGTACATGTACATTCTGTAAAAATAAGCCTTTACTGAAGTAAAAGTACAAATGTTCTGCACTAAAAAAGACTTCAAACTCTATAATTGTTGAATCATTAACAAGCACACCACAACTGGAGTTAAATCACTTTAGCTACAGACTATTATTTATTAGTTTATTTATATTTGATGTTAATCTTATTCCTCTAAATAACACCAGTGCTTTAAATGGAATTCAAAGTAAAATATTTGACTTTATGTCTTTTTATGAATGAATCAAAAATTCCTATGAAATAATTGATCTGTTAGAAATCAGTGACTTACTGTCTTTAGGATTTGCTGATGTTTTATAAAGTGAAGTTTGCCAGTTTAGCTACGCCTGTATTTCTACTGTGCACGGATGGATGCGCTGATTTATCACTGGCTTCACCTTGATACTGAAAAAAATCTTAAAAGCTGAAGAACTCTAAGGCACGTTTTGAAGCACTCATCCAGTCATGGTACAGTGTTTGGTGCAGGCTGAACAACTTTTTGTTGGCAGGTTTGTTTTGAGTTTTTGGATTTTGTGGTTTTGTTTATTAAATTATTCTCCATGATTCCTGCGTTGTTTAAAGTTATATTTGCTTTGTTTATTTCTAGTGTTGATTTCTTCCTTGTTCTCTGTGGCTTTAGAGCTTAGGTCTCCTCTGTGTTCCTTTCCTGTTGTGTCTCCTGTGTTAAGTTCATTCATGTGTCTGTGTAGTTGAGTCTCCCTCAGCATGTCTGCCTTCTGGTCTTCTGGCAAATCTGTGTTCCTGTTCCCACCTTCAAGTTATTTCCTGTTTTATTTTGCCAGTCCCTTGCTGAGTGTGCATCGTGTTCAGTTTTTGCTTCCCCTTGTTTTGTTATTGTGATTCTGTTCACCTGTGCCTCATCCTTCCCAGCTGTGTCCACTTCTCCCAGTCACCCTCCTGTGTATGGCTGTGTCTAAATTCAGGAGCCGCATCCTACGAAGGACGCATTTGTAGGCCGATTATGTCACAGCGAGGCGACGAAGGCTGTCCAAATTCGAAGACTCCTCCAAATGCGGACGACGAATGCGTCCTTTGTTTCTCAAATTTGAAGGATGAGTCCTTCGTGGCCTACCATATCCCATGATTCATTGGGCATCAAAACTCAAACAAGCAGTGGCAGAGGATAGTGGCCAAAAAGTTTGAAATATAACTGTTTCTGTGACACAAAATAAACTTATAAGATGTTTTCAGAATGAATGTAAATGCGTAAACCTCAAATATCTGCTCATTTTATCAAGATATCGCTTATTTGCAAAAAAGTGTTCCGACGTTTTCGGAGACATCCGTTGCCACTGCTCTACCAGCAGCTCCCCTCGTTAGCTGTCAGCTGACCGGGCTATCGAGGCTCACTATAGCCAGAGAGAACGCCCGACTCCCGGCACATCCTTTTCAAACCCCAGCTGGTTTTTGCCGCTGAGTGGAAGTTAAACACTGATATAACTCACTCAGATGATCTCTAACGACTGATGTTTGGTTTATTTCAGTGTTTGTTTCATTTGTTCCTGAGCAAATTGGTTTTAAAGTTAAGTACCTGGATAGTTTTATTCAACATTAATGTCTCACTAGAGAGCTGTTAATATATTTGGAAATTAATCATTCGCTCAACTATATTACTTGATGTTGAAATGTGTTATACTTGTTTTAACATCATATTTTCAATTGATGAATTAAAATTAAACCACAAAAAGGAGCAAAAGTTCGACTCCATTATTACAGCTGCTTTTCCACAGCTGTGCTTCGCACTGTCACGGTTGCTAGGCAACATGAGGTGAGGGCATGCAATGCTGATATGAAGGCTATACCGTCCAATTTCACAGCCGCTCACTTCCAGCCTTTGCGGTCTTTGTGGGCTGTGACCGGCCTACATAGGACAGGTCCTTCGAAGGATGCGACCCCTGAATTTGGACACAGCCTATATATTGTCTCAGTCTTCCTTTGTCAAAGTGTCTTCCTCGTTTCTTTTCTGTAGTCCTGGTTATATGTCTGTTTACATTCCATTTCACCTTCCCCTTGTGTCTTCAGCTCCAGTACTCCTTTGGGATAGTGTTTATTCCCATAGTGTTTAGGTTCCATAGTGGAAGTTTCAGTGTTTGTTTCTTGAACTATGAACTCTGCCGTCAAATAAATAGCAGCTTGCCTTTTGTTTGCCCTAGTCCGTCTCTACGTGTTTGCATTTGGGTCCTCATCTCCACAACATACTATCACATGACATGCTCTTTTTTTGGCTGTTGACTGCCTATGTAAGATGTAAGGCTATAATGCACAGTGCCACATATGGTGAAATCCAGACACAGTGTATCACCACAAACAGCTCATACCAACTCTCATACAAAATGATGGTGAGGCAATGATTTAGGTTAGCCACAGGTACCTTGCAGTCATTGAGCTGACCATGAACTCCTGTATTTACTAAAATGTTCTTGAGTTGAAATGTGAGGCCATTTCTATGACAGTAAGAACATGGCTAAATTGGGTCAAGCAGCAGGGTCACTCAAAATATTTCTGCAAAGGGTGCTTCTACAATCTACTGAATCATGGAGTTTTCTTACATTTTTGAAATTGTATAATATGCCATTTGTTGTTGTACATCTGAGATATAATTTTACCAAATTTTCAGATCTGGTAAGAAGTAGATAATTTTCTGTTGTGTTCTGATGTATACAAACTTGCAATTGAAAAACAACTTACTTTGTTGTTTACATCTGTATGTGATAGCAGACTCACATGACATGAAACTGCATCCCAGTCTTGCAGTGTCTACACTTTGTGAAAGGAAGACTGACTATGGAAAAACCTAGAGACCCACAGCTCAGCCATGCAGTGGTAGGCTGTGTAAAATTACGTACAGAGTGAGGTCAGCAGATCCATAAGGGCATAGTGTGCAGAGATCACCAACTTTCTGCAGAGTTAATCACTACAGATCTTCAAACTTCAAGTGGCCTTCAGATTAGCTCAAGAACAGTGCACAGAGAGTTTCATGACCAAGCAACTGTCACAGCTGGTGCAGGCAAGGCAGGGAGGACCCCAGCGCAGGACGAGAGTTTAAACTCAAAATAGCTTTATTGCTGAAGGAGCGAAGGAACAAAAACAAAATACAAAACCCCAAAATCTCCACCAAAGCTGAAACAAAAGGCAGAAGCCTCCCAAGCCTGGGAGAAAATGGAAAAACAGATCACTAAACTCGAGGGCACACAGCTATCATCACATCGAAGAAAAGACAAAGGACCTGAACAAAGAACACAGGAAACCCAAGGGCTTAAATACACATGAGGAACTGACGAGGGAATAGAAAACAGGAGGGAACAAAGGTGAACCAAATTAACCTAATGTCACAGGGGGAAGTAAAACTAAACACAAAGCACAGGGAACACGAGACTATCAAAAGAAAACAGGAAGTTACTCAGGGGAACAGAGACGCAGACTTGACACAAGACAAGGATGCAGACCTAAATACAAAACATAAGACACTGACATGACCATGACAGCAGCTGCACCAAAGGGCAATGGAAAGTGTTGGATGAAGTGGTGTAAAGAACACCAGGAGAATGTTACATGTCTGACTGCACTGTGCCAAATGTAAAGTTTGGTGGCATGGGGTTGTTTTCCAGGAGTTGGGCTCGGCCTCTTAGTTATTAAGGTGTGTAGTGGTGGAAATACAGACCCAAGTGCAGATGGGAATTGAGAGGATTAAAGAAAAACTGAACTTTATTGAATGCTTCACAAGAGTCCAACAGAAAGTAACGTCCATAAATCCAAACAGAAGGTGAAACTGGGATACTCTCTGGCAGACCTGTGAAACAAACAGGAAAGACTACAGATGCCATGACAAAGAACATGTCATGGTCCTGGGTTTACCCAGTGTTTCGAGTTTTTGGACTTTGTGGTTTTGTTTATTTAATTGTTCTTCAGGATTCCTGGTTTTAGAGTTATATTTGTGTTGTGTGTTTCTAATGTTGGGTTTTGTTCCTAGTTCTCAGTGGCTTTAAAATGTAATTGTCCCTCTGTTCCTTTTCTCTTGTCTAGTCTCCTGTGGTAAGTTCATTCATGTGTCTGTGTAGGTTAGTTTCCTGTGTTCTGTGTCACATCTATCTATTTATTATTTTGGATCTTGATGTTTAAATGGATGGACAGCATATATTGGTCTTCATAATCCATAAAAAAAAAACAGAAGTGGTAGTATCAAAAACATTCATCCAGAAAGTACAAGTCCCGGTCCCAATGACTCTGGTTCACTAAAAAATAAGGAGGGGGTGGAATCCTGGGCTTTGCCTGCCTTGAAACAGCAGGGGTAAAACTCACTAAAAGCTCCATTAACCATGGTTACATGATGTAGGGTTTTTGAACCACAACTGGGACCACTGCTTCCAACACAGTGTCGAAATATCAGTATCAAGTATACATCCCTAGCCAAATTCCTTCTTGAGATGTGTTTAAACACAAAATATAATCATACAAAAAAAAAGAAATATATATATATATATATATATATATATATATATATATATATATATATATATATATATATATATATATATATATATATATATATATATATATATATATATATAAAAGAAACTAAGAACACCCTTACTGCTTCCACAGGCATTAAAAGGGTAAGTCAGCAGGAGCTGCTACAGTTAATTAAATGCACTTGGGTAACTGATCATCAGGAAGTGTGAACACTGCTATAAAAGCAGACCTTCTGGCAGTTTGCTGGTCCGTTGTATTCAGGCGTGTTGACATAATGCTACAATTTTCACAGGAGAGGACTTCCCACCAAATTTACCACAAGATCAGACCATGAAATGCTCAGAGAAAAACCCATGAACTACATCTCTGACTCCACAGGCCTCAGTTAGTGTTAAAATTACAAATAGTTAAAAAAAAACAATAAAAAAAAAAACAGACCAAGTATGGCTTATTGGCAAGATTGCAAAGAGAAAGCCTCTTTTCTTGAATAAGTAAAATCATTTTGGATGAAGCATAGTTTGCAGTACAGTTTGAAGATTCTTAAAGTTTTTTTAATATATAATGTTCTTCTTAAAATTATTACTATAACATCATATTATTTGTCATGTTTATAAAGCATTTAGTTCACAATATTAGACTGCAGTCAGAGGTGAGAGTTAAATAACAAAACTATCCCAAAAACACTCATAAGCCACACAGTTGATGATGCTGTTTGGTTTGCATACACTGTCTGCACATCATTTAAATTTTTTGTTCATGATAATGGACAACAGCCGAGTATGTGCTATTAAATTACTGAATCATAACTCACTCTAATATTACAGATAAACACATTTCTGAATGAGGAGTACTTATAGGTGGATGTATTTGGGTGATAATACTGTAATTGTTTATTTATCAAGTGATTATTAGTTTTTCAATTCATCATTGTCATGTGGACTTATTGAATGCAAATAATCTATATTTAAATTGTACAGAGCAATGTACAGAGAGGGGTGGAGCGGGGCTCTGAGATATTTTGTTCTAATAGTGACAAAGCAACAGGAGTCCACAGAGAAGAGAGACAGAGGGAGGAGGCTCAGAGAACAAACACTGATAAGGTTGGTGTTTCTTTTGATTTACAAAAAAATGTAATTATTTTTTTCTTCAAAAAATAAACATTTTAACTACAGGTACATGTTGACACTGTATTCTGTAAATTCTGTATTTTGTGATTAACTGATTGCAAGCTTTGTTCTTAGAAGTCATCATCAGGATTTTGAGTATGTGACAGAAAACATTTTGAAAAACGGGGTCAGACAGGCCGTATATAATTTGTTTAGATGTACTTTAATCATTTTGCAAGTTAATATTGTCTCAACTTTTTTGTGGAAGATTTATATGGTAATATTTCACCTTTATTCATTAAGTCACAGTTTATAAAAAAAACAAAAGGTCTATATAGAGAAGACTTTACATGAAACATGAAACAATGGCATCTAGATATATTAGTTTCATCACTTCGCCACATGTCTGTGTGGGCCACAGAATAGCATATTGTAAAAATAGCAAATTGTAAAAATAAAATTTAAAAATCTACAGGGGTATTTTAATATGCTTTAGAAACAAACAGCTTTGCTTGTTTCCTGCTACTAGGGAAATATGCAAAACTAAGATCACAGTAGAGGAGAGACGGTGACAGATGATGCTTTTAATGACTGTGGTTTATTTAAATACACAAAATTCTGCACACTATTTAAATTCTTTTCACTTGCTATTGTGATGGACTGATTAAAAACAAACTGCAGCAGGGGATTTGACCCAAGTCCAGCACAAAGTGTATTTTGTGAAGTGCGTGTTAATGAATAAATGCAGGAATGAAGACAAGGTCTGCGTGACTGCAGGTGAATCACCTGCAGTCACGCAGACCTTCCACTGACAGACAGCACTGAGGCACCAATCATTCACTAATCAGACACACACCAAATGCATAGGCACAGTGTTCCAGTGAGGAGAATCACAGGGGAAGCTCAGAATCAAAAACAGGCATTGTCGATGGATTTCTATGACCATCTTTTTCCTAAATGAGTTAAATTTAAACAAAATAACTTTTTAAAGAAAGAAAAGTCTAATATATCAACTCTATATTGACCAAATAGACAGATTTCATTAATATGTCTGTTCCAATGGATTGACGTGCTTTTTTTTCTATTTTCCAGATATGTCAGCAAACTCCTCATTCTTCACTGACTCCTTTTTCGATCTCCACCTTTCCTCCACAAACACCTCCCTCCCTTTATACATGCAGTGTTACATCTCCACACCAAGCTCCTTCATCTATCGTGCATATGACCTCATCAGCATCTTCCTCGTCCTACCTCTCTGCATCCTCATCCTCCAACATGGTCTCCAAGAATGGTGGAAAAAGCGCTCCACCTTCACAGAAGTAACACTGAGTCACTCTGACAGCTTCACCTACAACATGGTCATCATGAACCTGCTGTATGTCGTTGGGTCTATCTTCAGATATTGTGGGATCTCCATGAATAATTTAGATATACTATACTTGGCGTTCCTTCTTTTATCTTTCACCTGGTTTGGACAGACTTTCCTTCACATGCTCACCTGTGTGGAGCGCTACCTGGCTGTCATTCATCCCGTCAATTATCTGAGTCTAAGAAAAGAAAGAGGGGTCAGAATCAGGAATATCACCCTAGGCTGTGTCTGGCTGCTTTGCCTTGTATTAATTGGTTGCATAATGATTGAAGATATTGTGATCACCATTGTGAATTTTGGTCTCCTGTTATCATCTTTAACAATCTCCTCCTTCTGCAGCCTTTCAGTTCTCTGTGTCCTGATTCATCCAGGCCCGGGAGAACAGGGCAGGAACAGGCAGAGGGTTGACCAATCAAAGCTCAGGGCATTTTACACCATTGTGACCATACTGGGAATATTGGTGTTGAGGTTTGTTTGGAAAATGGTTTGGACTGTGGTGAACATTTCTGAGAGAAATGATGGCTGTGTGTTAATGTCCTGTGTTAGCTGGTTTAATCTGCCCAGCAACCTCATGTTGCCCCTGCTGTTCCTACACAGAAAATTTAAATTTGTGTGTTGCCAGAATAACACACAATGAGGTTAAATATTATATTATTTTGAAAACAAAAATATTTTTGGACACAAAAAAGACAACATGAGAATAAGATCTACCCCGTTAGATTTTTTTTTTGTTCCCATTTTTTGTGGTTGCAGAATAATATGTTAGTGTCTTACAAGTTTATTATGGGCCATAAAATTCTCAGTAAGTTTTAAGGACATTTAAACACTATCCTGACATGATTTCTACCTTAATCACCACCCGACCTTCAGCAGGAGCTCTTATAACCACGCCATGTCTTCTTCTGTGGTGGTTTGTACCTGATCAACCAACAACCATCCATTTGTTTAGTCGTTTCCTAAACTTTGTTTACCACCTTCTTACCAGATTTGTGTCTCAGCTGTTTCCTGTGGTCTCTGTTGCAGCTGATTAGAGTACTGAGATTGAATTCAGCAGTTTCTCACTAATAACTGTCTTTATTTCTCTTTGTAGTTTCATAATTGTCTGAAAGCACTGATGAACCGCTGGCATGAACTGATGTCATTCTGATTGTTTTGAATTTTTGCTATTCTACTGATTCAGTTTTTCGTGTCTTTTGTGGGATTTGGTAGATTTGATTATATTTGAAGTGCTTCCCTGCCTGTGCCTCCCTGCTTTGTACGGTGGCCCAGAAGAGCAAACCATTTTATTTGTAACTGTGCTTAGTTAATGTTGTTGTGTTTTTGTAAATTGTAATTGTGCTTAGTTAATGTTGTTGTGTTTTTAAATTTGTAGTTGTGAGTAGTGATTTGTTGATGTGGTTTGTACTTCAGGGCCACCGTAATCTTGTCTTTGTGAGTATATCATTGTCATCTTGGTTTATTTTGTTAATTGTTTTTCTTTGTGTGACTCTTGTGTTATTACACCCTGTCTTTGAGATCCTCTGATTACCTGATCACTCAAATTATGATATAAACACTAGAATCAATTTTACAGGTACTCTTAAAAAAGGAATAAAAAGTGAATTGCTTTAGCATGATAATTTATAGATTGTGTTCAATGGCAAATACAAAAATTGAATAATACTGATACAAAAATAATTAAATTCAGGCCAAACTCAGGTTCTGTGTGCATGTCTGTATGTATATTTCCATTAAAGTTGATAAAACACTTCATTTATCTAGTATTTTTTCATTTTTCAGTTTGTCATTGTCTCATTATTTTTTACACACAAATAACAAAAACAACAAAACATTAAAGCTAAAGTTGGAGGCAGAGATAGGTGATGTGGTGGGCTGTATTATACAACCAGCACAGTACATTTGGAACAAATACACATAAGGAGTTCACAGAGGAGACACACACACAGGGACAAAACACAAAAACAAACACAAGGTTCATTTTCGTTTTTTAAAAAGCCTTAAATTCAAATTTGCATGAATGAGTGAAAAAGCTGAACATTTGACAAAGTTGACATTTCATACTGTTTTGATAAACAGTTTTGGTAAACAGTTTTCCAACTCACTCAAAGCAGAAACTTTGAAAGGACTGGTATCCCAGTGAATCACACACACACAGACATGCACACAGAAAATAAGCGTATTTTAAGGTGGACTTGTAACCTACTGTACAGGTTCATGAGAACCAAAATTATCTTTTAACTAATGACTATAATATGTAGCAATAACTGATGAAAAAAATATCCATCCATTTTCTTCTGCTTGTTCCAGAGTCAGTTGGGTTGGAGCCTATCCCAGTTGTCACAGGGTGAGAGGTCAGCAGTCTCTTGCAGCAAGAGACAACCATTGACACACAAAGAAGATCCCAGTGGATTTGAACTTAGGGCCTTCTTGCCTCTTGTGGAGGCACAGATTGAACTATAAAGGAGAGCTCTATTTTGTGTGACTCCGGAGGTAGCTGAGAGGTACTGAAGAGCTAAATGGGGTGACGCTCTGCTAGTCGCTGAAACAAAAAACTATGATATGTCTTTGTCTCGTTGCAGGGCTAGCTGACAAACCTCCATCACTTTTGAAAAGCCCCGTAGCCCTCCCAGTCAATGCAATACTGAAGGCCTTGGCCCCGCCGCCTAACATCCAAGAGCTTTCCAAGACAGCAAGTCTTTGTGATGTATCAAGAGCCACGGTATCCAGGGTAAAGTCAGCATACCACCAAGAAGGATGAACCACATCCAACAGGATTAACTGTGGATGCAAGAGGAAGCTGTCTGAAAGGGATGTTCGGGTGCTAACCCAGATTGTATCCAAAAAAACATAAAACCACAGCTGCCCAAATCACGGCAGAATTAAATGTGCACCTCAACTCTCCTGTTTCCACCAAAACTGTCCGTCGGGAGCTCCACACGGTCAATATACACGGCCGGACTGCTATAGCCAAACCTTTGGTCACTCGTGCCAATGCCAAACATCGGTTTCAATGGTGCAAGGAGCGCAAATCTTGGGCTGTGGACAATGTGAAACATGTATTGTTCTCTGATGAGTCCACCTTTACTGTTTTCCCCACATCTGAGAGAGTTACGGTGTGAAGAAGCCCCAAAGAAGCGTACCACCCAGACTGTTGCATGCCCAGAGTGAAGCATGGGGGTGGATTAGTGATGGTTTGGGCTGCCATATCATGGCACTGCCAAGGACTACCGAACCATGTGCATCCAATGGTTCAAACTGTCAGGGTTGGCGCTGCTGTGCAGGCAGGAAGGAGGAAGGACCCCAAATGCAGACTCCGGGAAGGTGCTTATAACACTCACGTTTATTAACAAAATCACAAAAACACGAACGGGAACTCTCCTCAGGAACACACACAGGAAAGGGAGAGACGCAGGGAAGACAGCAGGGCAAAACCATAATGACGCGACAACGAGGCACAGAAAACACCGGACTTACATACACATGAGGGAACATAGGTGATGCACATTACACAGATGAGACAGGAGGAAGTGAAACTGAACAGGACCCACAGAGACCACAAGACTATCAAAATAAAACAGGAAACACTAGGGAAACAAGGACGCAAACCTGCAATACAAAACATAAGACATCAGGCCACCGGCCCGGGACCGTGACAGTACCCCCCCCCCTCAAAGGGCCGGCTCCCGACGGCCAAACAGAACACACAAGAAAAAAACCCAAAAACCAGACCAGGGAGGGAGGCGGGGGACCCGGACGGAGGGACCAAAAACAAAAACAAGAGCCCAAACACGAATCAACACCAGAAAAATAAGCCACAGGTTCTGGGGGGCCGACCGCGCTCCCAGCGGCGGTGGCGGTGACGAGGAGCAGACGAAGAGGGGGGTCGACCGCGCTCCCAGCGGCAGTGGCGGCGACGAGGAGCAGACGAAGAGGGGGGCTGACCGCGCTCCCAGCGGCGGCGGCGACGACGAAGAACAGAAGGTGAAGGGGGAGGCCGACCGCGCTCCCAGCGGCGGCGGTGGCGACGAAGAGGAGCACCAGGCGACGGGGGAGGTCGACCGCGCTCCCGGCGGCGGCGACGAAGAGGAGCACCAGGCGACGGGGGAGGCTGACCACGCTCCCGGCGGCGGCGACGAAGAGGAGCACCAGGCGACGGGGGAGGCCGACCGCGCTCCCGGCGGCGGCGACGAAGAGGAGCACCAGGCGACGGGGAGGCCGACCGCGCTCCCGGCGGCGGCGACGAAGAGGAGCACCAGGCGACGGGGGAGGCCGACCGCGCTCCCGGCGGTGGCGGCGACAACGAAGAGGAGCACGAGGCGACGGGGGAGGCCGACCGCGCTCCCAGCGGCGGCAGCGGCGACGAAGAGCGGGGCCCCCTGATGGCCCGGACGGAGCGGGACCCTCGGGCGGCTCGGGCTGAGGGGCAGATGATGGAGGTGGCGTGGATGGTGGTTGCAGAGTGGCTGGCTGCAGCTGAGGGAAGGCCGATACTGGGGAAACTACGGGAAGCAAAGGGACAGAGGACGAGGGAGCTAAAGGGACAGAGGCTAAGGAGGGAGCTACAGCTGCTGACTGAGACTGGGAAGGAGAGGGAGCTGGAGCTACAGCAGCTAACTGAGACTGGGAAGGAGAGGGAGCTGGAGCTACAGCAGCTGACTGAGACTGGGAAGGAGAGGGTGCTGGAGCTACAGCAGCTGACTGAGACTGGGAAGGAGAGGGAGCTGGAGCTACAGCAGCTGACTGAGACTGGGAAGGAGAGGGAGCTGGAGCTACAGCAGCTGACTGAGAGTGGGAAGGAGAGGGAGCTGGAGCTACAGCTGCTGACTGACAGTGGGAAGGAGAGGGAGCTGGAGCTACAGCAGCTGACTGAGAGTGGGAAGGAGAGGGAGCTGGAGCTACAGCTGCTGACTGAGAGTGGGAAGGAGAGGGAGCTGGAGCTACAGCTGCTTACTGAGAGTGGGAAGGAGAGGGAGCTGGAGCTACAGCTGCTGACTGAGAGTGGGAAGGAGAGGGAGCTGGAGCTACAGCTGCTGACTGAGAGTGGGAAGGAGAGGGAGCTGGAGCTTCAGCTGCTGACTGAGAGTGGGAAGGAGAGGGAGCTGGAGCTACAGCTGACTGAGATGAAGCCACCGACGGGACGGCTGACTGAGGCTGAGCCGATGGGACGGCTGACTGACACTGGGGTGAAGGCGTGGCCCTGGCTGCCCCCACCCGTGGAACAGGTTCGGGTGCAGAGGTCGGCCCGTCCGTGGCCGCCCCCACCCGCGGAACAGGTACGGGTGCAGAGGTCGGCCCGTCCGTGGCCGCCCCCACCCGCGGAACAGGTACGGGTGCAGAGGTCGGCCCGTCCGTGGCCGCCCCCACCCGCGGAACAGGTACGGGTGCAGAGGTCGGCCCGTCCGTGGCCGCCCCCACCCGCGGAACAGGTACGGGTGCAGAGGTCGGCCCGTCCGTGGCCGCCCCCACCCACGGAACAGGTACGGGTGCAGAGGTCGGCCCGTCCGTGGCCGCCTCCACCCGCGGAACCGGGAACGGGAGTGCAGCCCAGCTCATTATCTGCTCCACATAGCACCTAGTCATTGTGGGCAGAAAGTCCGGAAGCCAGGGGAAGTCCGACATGAGCCCGTGTAGTCCCTGTGCCAGGACTCTCCCCTGCTTATCACAGGGCTGCCGAAACCACTGAAGGCAAAGGTCCAACACACACTTGCAGACCTTGTGCTTGGAGTCCTCTTTGGGTGGTTCACTCGGTGGCTCGGCCCGGGAACCCAGCGTTCCGCCCTCCGACACCGGCTGAAGTGGTGGTGACAGCGAGTGAGCGGGGTGGCCAGGGACCCCCACATCCCAAGAAAGGGGGAGATGATCCCTCCGGTGGTAACACGGAAGCCGGCCCCGGAGAAAAGTCCCGTCGTCGCTGCTGGGAACACTTCTTTCTCCGAGATCGTGTGGTCTGCACCGGGGAAGAGGGGTCGGCGAGCTGACCGGCAGGAGAGGGAGCAGCTGGAGCCAAAAAAAGCCCACCGGTGCGGATGGCCGGCGGCGTGGGCTGAGGAGGCGAGTGGCGTCGCCTCGGACTGCTCCAATAAGCCGGTCCCCCCAGAACCAGGCGAGTGCCGTCATAGCGAGCGGAGTCTGCGGGGTCCGCTCGTGGTCGCGTCATTCTGTCAGGGGTTGGCGCTGCTGTGCAGGCAGGAAGGAGGAAGGACCCCAAATGCAGACTCCGGGAAGGTGCTTTTAACACTCATGTTTATTAACAAAATCACAAAAACACGAACGGGAACTCTCCTCAGGAACACACACAGGAAAGGGAGAGACGCAGGGAAGACAGCAGGGCAAAACCACAATGACGCGACAACGACGCACAGAAAACACCGGACTTACATACACATGAAGGAACACAGGTGATGCACATTACACAGACAAGACAGGAGGAAGCGAAACTGAACAGGACCCACAGAGACCACAAGACTATCAAAATAAAACAGGAAACACTAGGGAAACAAGGACGCAGACCTACAATACAAAACATAAGACACCGGGCCACCGGCCCGGGACCCTGACACAAACATTGTATCCTGAAGGCGGTGCCCTGTATCAGGATGACAATGCACCAATACACACAGCAAGACTGGTGAAAGATTGGTTTGATGAACATGAAAGTGAAGTTCAACATCTCCCATGGCCTGCACAGTCACCAGATCTAAATATTATTGAACCACTTTGGGGTGTTTTGGAGGAGCGAGTCAGGAAACCTTTTCCTCCACCAGCATCAGGTTGTGACCTGGCCACTATCCTGCAAGAAGAATGGTTTAAAATCCCTCTGACCACTGTGCAGGACTTGTATATGTCATTCCCAAGATGAATTGACGCTGTATTGGCCGCAAAAGGAGGCCCTACACCATACTAATAAATTTTTGTGGCCAAAAATCAGGTGTTTCAGTGTACCCCTGTACATACATACATACATACATATATATCCTTAAGTTCAGTTCAAACCTAACCCCAGTAACTGCATGTCTTGGAACTGTGGGAGGAAATCAGAGAACCCCAAAGAAAACTCATGATGAAGAAAACATCAAACTCCACACTCCCAGGCCAAGGTGGATTCAAACCCAGACCCTTTAGCTGCGAGGCAACAGTGCTAATCACCACACCACTGTGCTGCTCCAGCTGCACAACTAAACTTATTTAATTATTTAATAATGTAGCGCACCAATAGAGGACATGCAAAGGTTTTATGTGTTTCACTGGTAAAAATTCTACGAGCCACAGAACTTTCAGCAGCAAGTTGTAAAAGAAAATGATGAAAAAAAGAAAAAATCTAGAGGGATATTTGAATATGCTTTGAAGACAAATAGCTTTACGTGCTTCCTGCTACTAGGGAAATATGAAATGCAAAACTAATATCAGAGTAGAGCTGAGACAGTGAGAGAAGATGCAGTTAATGACTGTGGTTTATTTAAGTACACAAAATTCTGCACGTTATTTCAATTATTTCCACTTTTTATTGTGATCAGTAATAAAAACAGACTGCAGCAGATGAAATGACCCCAGTCCAGCACATAGTGTATTTTGCACTGTGCATGTTAATGAATAAATAAATGCAGAACATCAATACAGAGAAGGTCAGCATGTCAGTCCTGACTGATTTGTGTCACTTTCACACAGTTTGTTTGTTTGTTTGTTTGGTCAATACAAAGAAACCATATTGGATTGAGTGATGCAGAGACCCTGCCCAAGCGTCCATATGTGATGAGTAAGGGTTACGAACGCAGTGACTATTGTTACCCCTGTTTCTTTTAATCAAATTACTCTGCTTCAGTTGATGTTATGGCATTCACATTTATAAACACAGCAGTGCCAACTGGTGAGTACACAAGTCATTAGCAGAATAAACATCCTGCTGCATGAAACCTCCACAAGGGTGGCCATGAAGCTGCTAACAAACTCTACACATGAATTAAATTAATTAATTACATGCATAAAACATATGGCGTAGCAGCTAAATACTGCACGTGTTACAATAGAGGAAAGCCAAAGACCTTAAAACTGGAAAATTAGGCATTTATTATTATGTGGATGGACTGATGGACAGATGGATTGATAACTACTACCAGTGTCTAAGAAAAATATATTTAAAAAACACTGTCTTTTTTGGTCTTTATTTTATAGGGCAGTGAAGAATAGACAAAAGTGGAAGCAGAGAGTGAGAAGGCATGACACACACAAAAAAAAACCACCAAGAAAGACTTGAACCCAGGTAACCCAGTTACCTGCTGAGGTAAAAGGTCCAATTCAGTATCTACTTTGCATCTTAAGCAACTGCTAACTTCTGATCAAAAAAGGTGGACTGGAGCGATGGAGGTTTGTCAGCTTGCCCCATATTTTTCTGGTTGGAGTTGGAATGTTGGTACTCCTTCCTTTTACAGTCCCAAGATATTCATGTTAGCTTACATGCTGATTCTAACATGGGTCTAGGTGTGGATGGTTGTCGATTGGCAACCTCTCATCCTGTGACAGCTAGGACAGGCTGCAGCCCAACCGACCCTGAAATAAGCAGAAGAAAATGGATGGATAGATATTTTTATCAGTTATTGATACATAATGTAGTCATTAGTTAAGAGATCATTTTGGATGTCATGAACTGTCTCTCTCTGTGTGTGTGTGTGTGTGTGTGTGTGTGTGTGTGATTCAAGTAAACTGGATACATAAAATCAGTCCTTTTAAAGTTTCTGCTTCAAGTAATTTGGAAAACTGCTGAGTTTATAAAAACAGTATCAACTATCAACTTAGTCAGATATTCAGTTTTTTCTACATATTTCAGTCATTTGTGCAATTTTTAATTTAAGATTAAGCTGATTAAAAAGCATTTTAAAAAGAAAAGCAGCCCCCCCCCCACCCGCACTCCACCTCTCTCTGCATCCTTAAGTTCAGTTCAAATGTTTGACTTTCATTTAAAAAATAATGTGACAATTACAACCTGAAAAATGAAAAACCATTTGATAAATGAGCTGTTACATAAACTTTAATAAAAATACACACAGACATACACATGCAGAACCTGAGGCTGGCACATCATACAGAATTTAATTATAATTGCATCAGCATTATTCGATTCTAGTATATTGAACACAGTCTATACCTCTTATCACGCTAAAGCAATTAACTTTTTATTAACTTTTTAAGACTACTCGTAAACATGATTCTAATGTTTCTTCCACATCAATAGTTTATTTTATCAATATATCACAATTTAAGTGATGCACAGATGATGTTTCGTGTGTATCCTAATCAAACACATGGAAGAGGACACGGCAGGTGAAGGCAATCAGGTAATCTCTGGATTAACAAAGTAAACAAAATAAACCAAGATGACAATGATACACTCACAAAGACAGGACAGAGGGAGACACACACAACGAAGCGCCTGAAAAGCTAATAAAATAAAATGAAAACAGAAACCAAAAATCCACAAAAAGGGACACAAAACTGAACAGCCAAAAGTCAAAACAGAAACCCAAAACCTAACAATATTGCAAAAAGCCAAAACCACAAGAATAACTATGAGAAAAAGATCTGAACTCAAAACTCAAAAACAATCAGAAGCTTTTCAGTTCATACTACAGGTTCATCAGTGCTTTTAGATCATTGTGAAACTACAAAGAGAAATAAAGAAGTTATTAGTGACTAACTGCTGATTTGAATCTCAGTGCTCTAATCAGCTGTTACAAAGACCTCAGGAAACAGCTGGAAGAAGGTGGTAAACAAAGTAAACAAAAGTTTAACAAACTAAAATAAGAATAGACAAGGGGATTTTTAAATAAACTTACTGGAATCTTTGTGGCCCATGATAAACTTGCAAGACACTAATGCAGGGAATGTCAACTGGTGGCCCGCAGGCCACATCTGGCCCACCAGAGCTTTTCATCTGCCCCCCCCAATAGTACTGCCACAGGTACTATATGCCAATCAGTCATGTAACATAACCCATTAAATACCTCTGACCACTTCCCATTGCCCGTAAATGCCTCCATGTCTCTAGAACCAATCAGAATACAAAATTGGACCATGTGACTTCAAGTATTTTCAGCACTGAGGAGCTGGCTTTTGTTGGTGGTGATCAGGTTGTAAACACAGATGAAGGCAAGTTTAACCATGTTTTGTATCGAAAAAATGTTTGGCTAACTAAAGGAAGTAAAAATCGTGAAGAGATTTCTGTCAGTGAACCGTTACTGTCAAGCGTACTGCCCGCCCTGCGTGGGGCTCCCGTCTCCTTTGCTCACATGGGCTGCTCGCGGGGGGACCGGACGGGTAGGTGGCTCAGCATGTACCCACATGTGTTCACAGCCACTGTGACCACTGTGGGTCATTCTGCCATTTTGTGCCATTGTGGTTGCACTGTGTGAATATATGTTCAAATCTTTTTATCATAGTCTGATATTTGCCTTTTGCCTTCATTCACACTGGTCAGAGGATGCACTGAAGTTTGAAAAAACATTTATTAAAAAGTAAGTACTACTACTATATTTATATTTTTGAAAAAAGGCACCTCACCATTGCCTCTGAAATGAAATTACTAAAATTTACCATAAGATCCAGACAAAAAAAATGCTCTTTTAAAAGAAAAGTGTCCAGGCATATCAAAAAAGCCTTCTGAAAATAAAATTTTGCTAAGATAAACTAGTTGCTCTCATGTAAAATTTTAATGTTTTCCATGCTCATTATATCTATAATGAGCACAACTGCACACAATTGTGGTGTCTCCATAACAACTATCAACATAACGGAGAACATGTAAGTGCAAGACTTGCGCATTACATCATTAAAAATAGTATAAATTTGGAAGGGAAATTGATATATAAAAAGATAATATATTACTTAGGATACAATATTAATTTTATTTTAATTTACAAGAGCATCTGGCCCTCACACTGTCTCCTGAGAAAAATTCTGGCCCTTGGACAAATGTAGTCGATGAGCCCTGAACTAACATGTTAGAGCTACTTGTATTTTCACCTTTGGGTTATTCTGCAACCACATGACAAAAAATCTTACTCTCATGTTGTGTCAGTCTTTATTTGTTTGTTGTTGTGTAGTCATTAACCTCATTGTGTGTTATTCTTGCAACACACAAATTTACCTTTTCTGTGTAGAAACAGCAGGGGCAACACAAGGTTGCTGGGAATATTAAACCAGATACCACATGATATTAACACGCATCCATCACTTCCCTCGGAAATATACACTACATTCCAATTCAGATCCCAAACAAACCTCAATGCCAACATTCCCAGTATGGTCACAATGGTGTAAAATGCCCTGAGCTTTGATTGGTCAATCCTATGCCTGTTCCCACCCTGTTCCCCTGGGCCTGGATGAATCAGGACACAGAGAACAGCAAGGCTGCAGAAGGAGGAGATGATTAAAGATGATATTAAGAGGAAGCAATTCATGATGACAACAACAATATCTTGATGAATCATTATGCAGCCAATTAATGCAAAGCAAAGCAGCCAGACACAGCCTATGGTGATATTCCTGATTCTGACCCCTCTTTCTTTTCTTAGACTCAGATAAGTGACGGGATGAACGACAGCCAGGTAGCGCTCCACACAGGTGAGCAGGTGAAAGAACATCTGTCCAAACCAGGTGAAAGAGAAGAGAAGGAACGCCAAGAATAAAATGTTTAAATTATTCATGGAGATCCCACAATAGCTGAAGATACAAGCAACAACACACAGCAGGTCCACGATGACCATGTTGTAGGTGAAGCTGTCAGAGTGACTCAGTGTTATTTCTGTGAAGGTGGAGCGCTTTTTCCACCATTCTTGGAGACCATGTTGGAGGATGAGGATGCAGAGAGGTAGGACGAGGAAGATGCTGGTGAGGCTAAATGCACCATAGATGAAGGAGCTTGGTGTAGAGATGAGACACTGTAGGTATAAAGGCAGGGAGGTGTTTGTGGAGGAAAGGTGGAGATCAAAAACGGAATCAGTGGAGAACGATGAGTTTGCTGACATATCTGGAAAATAGAAAAAAAAGCACGTCCATCCACTGGAACAGAGAAATCAACACTTTTTTTCTTTAAAAAAAAGCAACTTTGTTAAATTTAATATTTAACTCATCAATGCTATTGTGCATTTAGAAAAAAAGGTTGCCACAGAAATTTTGCGTTTGGTTCTGAGCTTACCTGTTTTTTCACCTCCACTCTTGTCTCAATAAATTCACTTGTGAAAGTGACGAACTGTCAAAACACGCCAGCAATAAAAATGAATTTTTACATCAACATACACACACAAATCACCTGCAATCAAACAGAACTTTTCTTCATTGATATCCTGCATTTATTCATTAACACGCACTGCGCAAAATACTCTATGTGCTGGACTGGGGTCATTTCACCCACTGCAGTTTGTTTTTATCAGTCCATCAGGATAACAAATGGAAAGAATTTAAATGGTGTGCAGAATTTTGTGTATTTAAATAAACCACAGTCATTAACAGCATCATCTGTCACTGTCTCACCTCTACTCTGATCTTACTTTTTCATTGCAAATGTCCCTAGTAGCAGGAAACATGTGAAGATGTTTGTCTCCAAATATTTTAAAATATCCCTCGAGACTGATTTAAAAAAAAAGTTCTACAATATGCTGTTGAAAGTTCTGTGGCTCATAAAGTTTTTACTAGTGAAACATATGAAACCTTTGCATTTCCTCTGTTGGTGCTCTACATTATTAAATAATTAAACAAGTTTGGTTGTGCAGACAGCCCCACACAGACATGTGGACAAATGATGAAACCAATATATATGATTGAAGTACATCCAAACAATTTATATACGAACTGTTTGACCCCATTTTTCAAAATGTTTTCTGTCACATACTCAAAATCATGATGATGAGTTCTAAAAACATAAAACAACTTGTAATCAGTTACTCAGAGAAATACAGAATTTACAAAATACAGTGTCAACTGTATTTGTACTTAAACTTTTTTGTTTGATCTAATTTATATTTTTAAAAAATCAAAACAAACGCCAACCTTCAGTGTGCGTTTTCTGAGCCTGCTCCCTCTGTGGACTCATGTTCTCTGTCTCTCTAAGTACAATTTAAATACATTTTTTGCATTCAAATAAATCCATGGGACAGTGATGAACTGAAAAATTAATAATCATTGCCCAAATACATCCACCTATAAGTACTTCACATAATGAATTTTATGTGTAATATTAGATTGAGTAATGTCCCACATTCATTTGATTTGGAAATTTATCAACACACACTGGGCTGCTGTCCATTAGGATAAACACTGAAAAAAAATGTAAATGATGTGCAGACAATTTTTTGTGCGTATTCAAAACAAACAGCGTTTAACAACTTAATTTAACATTATTGACTGTGCGGTTTGTGATTGTTTATGTGTGTAGTTTTGTTTTTTAAGTCACACCTGTGAGTTTAGTAATGATGTGTTCAAAAATGTTGTATAAGCATGGCAAACAAATGTAAAATTATATTAAAAAACTTTTTTTAAGAAGCTTTAAACTGTGTTTCAAACTATAGTTCATATAAAATGATTTTACATATTCAGGAAAAGAGGCTTTCTCTAAGCAACCTTGCCAATATGCATACTTGGTCTTTTTGTTGGATTTTTCTCTCAGCATTTCATGGTCTGAATTTGGTGGGAAGGCCACTTCTGCAAATATTGTACCATTATGTTAACACACATCAAGATATGGTGGAAGACCCCACAGGGAGCCCTGCTGAAGATGGTGACACGGAACAAGTTCCAAGCTGACTGCTGTCGTGTTCCTGCACCTCCTTACACGCCACATCAGAAGGTCTGGTTATCTACCAGAAACATTAAGTTACCTGCTGAGTCTAACTTTCTCCCAGTTTCATTGGTCCTCTTGTGATATTATCTGTTATAAACCCTGTCAATGTCAGGTTGAAATTACCTTGGCATATGAAAATTCATAACTCATTCCATGTGTCTCAGATTAAACCAGTCCGGTCCAGCCCTCTCTGCCTCCAGCCATCCCCCTCCTCCCGTCCTGGTCATTGATGGCCTGCCTGCTTACTGTGTCCGGAAGCTTTCGGATGTTAGGCGGCGGGGCCGTGGCCTTCAGTATTGCATTGACTGGGAGGGATACGGGCCTTTTCAAAAGTGATGGAGGTTTGTCAGCTAGCCCTGCAATGAGACAGAGACATATCATAGTTTTTTGTTTCAGCCACTAGCAGAGCTGCACCCCATTTAGCTCTTCAGTACCTCTCAGCTGCCTCTGGAGTCACACAAAGGCCCTGGGTTCAAATCCACTGGGATCTTCTTTGTGTGAATGGTTGTCTCTTGCTGCAAGACATTGGTGACCTCTCACCCTGTGACAACTGGTATAGGCTCCAAACCAACTGACCCTGAAACAAGCAGAAGAAAATGGATGGATGGATATTTTTTCATCAGTTATTGCTACATAATATAGTCATTAGTTAAAAAAATAATTTTGGTTCTCATGAACCTGTACAGTAGCTTACAAGTCCCCCTGAAAATAAGCTTATTTTCTGGGTGTGCATGTCTGTGTGTGTGTGATTCAAGTACACTGGGATACCAGTCCTTTCAAAGTTTCTGCTTTGAGTGAGTTGGAAAACTTTTCAGTGTCAACATGTACCTGTACTTAAAATTTGTTTATTTTTGAAAAAAAATTAACTAAATTTTTTGTAAATCAAAAGAAACACCAACCTTATCTTTGTTTTCTGGGCCTCCCCCCTGCGTATCTTCTCTATGGACTACTGTTCTTATGCCACTGTTTGCACAAAATATATCAGAGCGCCACTCCACTCCTCTCTGTCTCTCAAAATACAATGTAAACATAGTTTATTTGGATTCAAATAAATCCATATAACAATGATGAACTGACAAATTAATAATCACTTGATAAACCCAAATACATCCACCTATAAGTACTCCACATTCAGAATTTTATGTTTATCTGTAATATTAGAGTGAGTAACGATTCAGCAATTTATCAGCACATACTGGGTTGCTGTCCATTAGCATGAACATTGCAAAAATTCAAATGATGTGCAGCCAGTGTTTTTGTATATCCAAATTAAACAGCGTCATCAACTGTGCAGTTTGAGTGTTTATGTGTGTGGTTTTGTTATTTAAATCACACCTGTGAGAGCACTTTAAAGATTATGCACACAAATATGTTTTATAAGCATGGCAACAAATGCAAGTTTATATTAACCTTTTTCATTTAAAATAAATTTAATTAAATTACATTTTATTTATATAATACCAAATCATAATAAACAGTCTTATCAAGGTGCTTTATATTGTATTTTAAAGATCCTACAATAGTTACAAAGAAAACCCAGCAGTCAAAATGACTCCATATGAGTGAGCACTTGGTGACAGTGGGAAGGAAAAACTCCCTTTTAACAGGAAAAAACCTCTGGCAGAACCAGGCTCAGGGAGGGACAGCCATCTGCCACAACAGGTTGGTGGTGAGGGGAGAGAGACAGGACAAAAGACAGGCTGTGGAAGAGAGTCAGAGATTCATGATAACTAATGATTAAATGCAGAGTGGTGTATAAACAGAGTAAAAAGAGTTGAAGGAAAAAGAACTACCCAGTGCATCATGGGAACCCCCCTAACACCCTAGGCCTATTGCAGCATTTATAAGATTCAAATGGTTTTAAAAATGTTTTTACTTTTTCGGAAAAGAGACTTTCTCTTGGTAACCTTTGCAGATAAGCCATACTTGGTCATGGTCTGACCTTGGGTGCATTTGGTGAGAAGTCCACTCCTGCAATGATTATACCATTTTGTTAACACACCTGAATGTTTCAGACCAGCAGACTGCCAAAACTTCTGCTTTAATAGCAGTGCTCACACTGATGCTGATGTTTACCATGTGCATTTAATTAACTGTAGCAGCACCTGGTTGAAAGTGCCTTTTTTTTCCCTGATGATATTCCACTTATGCATTTTGAAACTGGCCTATAACAAAAAGTGATCATTTCAGCTCTGGTGTAGAAATATTATAGAACACAATGCTATAATCTACATATAATGCTACAATCTTGTGTTGAAATATGGGGGAAATAATTATTTGATCCACTGCTGAATTTGTAAGTTTACTCACAAAGAAATGAACAGTCTCTAATTGTTATGGTAGTTTCACTTTAACGGAGAGAGGCAGAATATAAACCAAAAATCCAGAAAAAAAAGACATAGTATAAATGGTATCAGTTGATTTGAATGTCATTGAGTGAAATAAGTATTTGATCCCCATGCAAAATATGACTTAGTACTTGGTAGAGGAACCCTTGTGGGCAAGCGTTTCTTGTAATTGGTCACCAGGTTTAAACACATTTCAAGAGAAATTTTTACTAAGAATGGGATGCTCTTTACTAACATTTCAACACATTTTTTTGAGCACACTGCTTTGAAGTGTGGTTCAAAACTCCCACATTACGTAGCCATGGCCAGTAGATTTTTTGTTGAGTTTCTTGGCAGGCTTTCTTCACCAATTAGTCATTTGGGCTGGGCCCTGGCCACCTTTACCCTGGGAACAGGGATGGGTGGAGGGTGCTCAGGAACATGGGAAGCCACAGGTGGAGCAACTATTCTGGTGAGGCAAGCAGTGATGCACAAGAAACAGATTCTGGGGTGGCCAGCGCAAGTGCTCAATAAAACATCTTTGAGAGAGCATACCCAGAATCATTAGTCTCAAAGTGTGCTAATTCAAGAACACCATATTCAGTTTTAGGTCTTTCAGACTGTGATACACAATGTTCAGACAATGACTCCGCAGGCTGCCACAAGGTTCGGTCTCTGATAGGGTAGCACAGAGGCACGAATAGCAGTTTTTTAGCAAGAAACACCATTGGCAATCCTGGAGTATGAAAATGCAGAATGCTAATGACGTTAGAAGAAACTGGCTGTTGAATACTATAAACAGACTGCAGATTGCGACCAACAGACTGAGGAGTAGAAAATACTGTTTTACTTTCAGCCGGCTCAGAAACATGAAACCGTCTTAACTTCAACTAGTTTAGAGGTACACTGAACCGTCAAGTCTTTGTTTTAACTTCTTTCGACCTACAGAGAGCGAGATAAGATAAGATAGCTTTATTGTCATTGCACAATACAATGAAAGAAAAATGAGCATGAGAGAAAAAGCCCATCACACTCACCCCACTGGTTTGCTCTGGAGGCTCAGCATCTGTGGACTCTGGTAGAGCTACTGGCTCTGATGGTAGTGAGAAGTGCTAAGGGCAAGAAACTCGATTTCCCAGGGAAGAAAAAGCCAGTGAAACTGGGGCAGCTGATGTTGTTGGGTCAAAAGTTTAATGAGATAAATCCTCCATTTTTAGGCCAATAAGCTATCTTCTCAGGTTTTTTTTAGTTCCCATTAGAATCAACACTTTGAGGAAAATATTTGCAAAAGATAGAGCAGACTCACTCCCAGTTGTTTTATGAACAAAGAGTTAAACAAAATACACTAAAGATAAAGAGAAAATGCAAAGCTCCCCGGGGGTTCCAGCCTTAAGCAGGTCAACAGATGATAGTAGCAGGCAGAGGAAAATGCTCTCTGGGCTTCTGAGAGCCTCTATTTACCTCTCAAAGGGTGGTCTAATCACTCCCTTTTTATTATGTTATATCTCCTGACCATTATCATATTTGTTTTTTATTAAAAGTCTTTGCTTCAAGTCACATATTGACCACCTGTTAAAGAAACTGAGGCTGAAACTGGGGTTCTTGTTCTGAAACAGATCATGTTTCTCTTTTGCTGCAAGGAAAAGACTTGTTGCTGCCACTTTTTTACCCCACCTGGACTATGGTGATATCATTTATATGAATGCCCCTGCTCATTCTCTCCGCCAGCTGGACTCAGTTTATCATGGGGCATTAAGATTTATAATTAGTTGTAAACCCCTAACACACCACTGTACCTTACTGGTTAACTGGTCTTCATTGACCTCACGCAGGATGGTTCATTGGTTTCATTTAATCTATAAATCTGTTTCTGGTTTAGTCCCTTCCTATTTATCAAAACTACATGCTATTTAAACAAAGTAGTCACAGTCTGCAGTCTCAGAAACTTATTACCCTCTTGTTCCATCAGTTCATACTGAGCATCTTTTTTAAGACTTTCTCCTTTTCTGCTCCATCTTCATGGAACACACTACAGAAGGACTTGCAGCTCTCCCAAATGATTTCGCCCACTGACTTTAAAATACGCATAAACAATTTTGTCACATCATCACTGACACCTTGTTTTTGTTTTAATATCACTGTGTAAACATTTGACATTTTACTTACTATTTATTGTATTATTTTATTGTTGTAAATTCATTATGTTTTTGGTAACAGGTCTCTCTTGCAAAGTAAGTAAGTAAGCATACATCAACCTTTTAAATGAAAGAAAGCAAAACAGTATAAATGGAGACAGTCTTAAATCACATTATTTAAAGGGGACATATCATGCAAAATCCACTTTTTTAGCCCTTAAATATATTTTGTGTGTACTTTGAGTGTCTAGGAGTGCAGAAAATTTACATTTATCCTGGGTAGATATCTTTATATTCTTTTTGGGTCATATTTTTCAGGCTTTCAATATTCCCTATTACATTTTCTGGTCTATTACATCACTAGTATTTGCTGTGGAGCTGCTAAACAAGGTCATGGACTTCCGGCTTACCAATTTCGGGAATCTGCCATTTTTTTCTCGTAGCGATTTTGTAGTCCAAGTTCAGTTATGCTGAAGTTGCATAGTAGACAAGTCAAAATGTTTGTTTGTTGGGTGTATTAACACAAACGATTCCTTACATAAAAACGCACACACACACATACTAGGCATCAGAGCCTCTTTGAAGTGCCTGTTCCGGTAGATAATCGTATCGCTGCTATCAAACCACAAAAATGGCCAAACGGGATGGAGTGGAACACTTTGCAACCTGGAGGGGGGTCGGGGCGTGAAATGTCTCATTCACATTTGAAGAGACCGCACCAAAACAAGCTCTAAGTCGTGCCTCAGTACAGGGGTAAAAGAGGGGTCTGTGGAGCTACGATAACAAAGAATTCACGACCAAAGCATTGCAGTTCTATTTTATATAGACCACAAGTGAATTATTTATATATGAAAAGGAAGAATTCAAAAGCATGATATATCCCCTTTAAATCAACAGTTCTCAGTCAATATAATCAAAATAAGTCAAACAGTTTAATCAAAACCAAATTAAATCAATAGTCAATCAGGTCTATAATCAGTAGTCTATTCAAATCAGTAGTCATACAACTTAATAGTGTCGTAATTCAATTATCAGTCCTTTCAATAATCCAGTGTATGCTTATAATCATTATTAGTAAAAACCATCTTGATTTAAAGTCCTCAAAAGAAGTATAAAAACCATCAAAAATAATTTATAAAAAGAGACAAAAAACAAGTATAAAAATGAGCATAAAACCATACAAAAATATGTCCCATGTCTCCTAAGAGCTGAGTGACAGGGTCGAGACTGATGAGCAGGGCAGAGAAGAACCGAAAAATCCAAGGAACTGAGTAAATGATTCCTCCGGAATTAGGCCACAGGTTTCGAGCTCATAATCACTTCTTTGCCACCATGATCCTCTGCAATCAGACTTAAAATCAAAGGAAAGAACTCTTTTGTACAATTGTCCACAAGCTGTCCCTTTAAACTGTTTTCAAAACGCCTGCCTTTGGTAGAGTGCAGTCTACTGAATGAGGACCATGCTGACCTCGATGTGCTCTCCACTGCTTCGGCAGCACCTGTGGTGCTAATTGGTGCAGTTCTCAGAGTCACCGGCCTCTCATTGATCCGTTGTACTCCCAACGTCACCAACTCACCCTGATTGGCCTAATGGAGCCACAGCCCCAGGGGGGAGGTCTCTCTGCCACTGGGCTTTGGCTTCAGGTGAGCATGTTAGGCTTAGGTTTAGCAGGAGCAAAAATCTGGCTTTCTCTCTTGCTCTTGACAACCTCCCAAT
Organism: Pterophyllum scalare; assembly: GCA_024447675.2. Taxonomy (NCBI): domain Eukaryota; kingdom Metazoa; phylum Chordata; class Actinopteri; order Cichliformes; family Cichlidae; genus Pterophyllum; species Pterophyllum scalare. Next base: position 17,569 of record JAMQGT020014913.1, on the reverse strand, counting down.
GGCTTCCAGCTCTGCGAGGGGGCAGTAGAGCCCTCACAGGGATCCGGAGGCAGGAGGGGCACCTTAGAGTCCTCACAGGGATCTTAGAGACTCCGCTGGCTGTTGGTGTCGGGAGGGGTGCTTTAGAGACCCCTCAGGCTGTTCCTGATTGGTCTGCCTTAGCCTTGAGGTAGCGGCACCCCGCTGGGATCAAGGTGGGGTTCCCGAGCCAGACCGACCACTCTACTCCTGGCCGCTCAGTAGATGCTCGATCCTTATACAGCAACCAGCTCTCTGTTATGCTGGTGTCTGAGACGGTTGGCTGGAAGTAGAAGGAAATGGCATAAATGGACACAAGATAAGAACTGGGAACTGTTGGAATGCTACACATGTAATCCCAGTGAAAGGGGTTACATGAAGAGGGTGGGATGTGGGACCTATGGATTTTTCAACATCCAACGTCCAAACTGACATCAAACAACTCGTAATGTAGCTCAGTGTTCCAACATACAAAAGTAGCAACTGCTATCGCAACTAAGAGATTGATGAAGTACAACACAAATGCTACAGCAAGGAGGAGCCAGGACAACAGGTCAGGGGGGAGATTTCATCATTCCCACAGTCCGAAATTGGGTACCTGGTAAGATCATGACTAAGATGGAAACCTGGACCCCTTGAAGCCAACTGTTAATACTACGTGAAGTACCCTCTGAAAGTCTTCTAGAAGATGCAAATGCACTCCGGACAATCTCTACTTCAACCATCACCGAAATGCTTGAGATGCTTGGCTATAAGATGAACAGCCACAAGGAGCAAAAGACAACTAGAGGCATCAAGACAGCACAAGGGGATGGAAGGAAGTTAGCCAGCTATCAGAGTTGCAGAATGTATGATTTAAGACGAAGAAAGGGGTGCCTAAGAAGTACCACAAGGTGTCCATACCTAAGGCCTTAGAGCAAGCAAACACTCACAGCCTTGGTTAACCACATGAAGTGTCATACCAGAGAAATAGAAGCCAGAAGAATAAACCAGATGTTAGGATGGTTAGTGGATCTAAGAGAAGACCACAGCAACCTCCCTGAACAGGGTCCAGTAATCATCACAATGGCAGACATCCTACAAAGAGTCTCACATATGAAGAGCTGGACACACACCTACTGGTTAAAGAAGTTAACTGCACTCCATGAGCGCCTGCCAGCACAAATGAACCAGCTGCTAGAGGATAAGACACACCCAGAATGGCTGACTGAAGGCAAGGACCCCCAGAAGGGAGCGGTCCCATCCAACTACCAGCCAATAACCTACCTCAGTACAACATGGAAACTCTTGTCAGGGAACATAGCAGCTAAGATAAACAGGCACGTGGCACAATATATGAGCGGGGCCCAGAAAGGAATTGGCAGAGAAACCAGGGGAGCAAAACTGGTAAATAAGAGCAGTCACTCGAGACTGTCATTCAAGACCAGACTGACCAACCTGTGCACTGCCTGGATTGATTACAAGTAAGCCTACGACTCGATGCTGCACACTTGGATCCTGGAATGCTTAGAACTAAAAAAGATCAACAGGACCCTAAGTGCCTTCATTAAGAAGGCCAACTTGAAGACTGTACTCCTGAAATTCCACCAGTATATCAAGTGTTCTACAAGAGTGGGGGACACTCTTGACCATGTTTGTTCCAACATTAAGCATGCTTACAGAGCCAAACCCCTCCCCCACCTTGGCCAGTCAGACCATCTCTCCCTGCTGCTCACCCAAGCATACACCCCCCTTAGAGAGAGAACCAGGCCTACCATAACAACTATTATAGCCTGGCCTGAAAATGCACTCTGCAACCTACAGGACTGCTTCTTATTGAGACTGGGACTTGTTTGAACACGAGGAAACATTCATAGGGACAGTTCGAGACTACATTAAAGTCTTTATTGGAAAGTTCTGTTCATCCAGAAACCCTGGATGAACAGCCAGGTCTGTACACTCCTCAAAACCTGCAACACTGCCTTCAGATCAGGTGGCAGAGCTCTATAAAGTACTGCTCAACTGACCTGAAAAGAGGAATTAAAAAAGCCAAGACTGACTACAGGAAAAGTCCCACCTGTCAAGCGACAACACCAGATGAGTTTGAAGCAGACGAGTGAATGCTTTTAGCAATATAATGTATGTAAGACACATATTTCTTATTTTAAAAGAGTTAAAAGGGTAAGTATCAGCCAGGTGCTGCTAATTACATTCACATTATTGACTGATCATCACAGTTCTGCTGTAAAATCAAAGGTTTCGGCAGTTTGCTGCTCTGAGGCATTCAGGTGTGTTAACACAATGCCACAGTCTTCTCAGGAGTGGACTTCCCACCAATGTCACCCAAAGGTCAGATCATGAACTTTTCAGAGAAAAACCCAAGAACTACATCTCTGACTCTGCAGGCCTTAGTTAGAGTTAAATGTTACAATTACAATTAGGTAAAACAAAAAGACCAAGTATGGCTTATTTGTAAGTTTTTCTAGGAGAAAGCCTCTTCTCCTGAATAAGTAAAATTTATGCTGCATGAAGCATGTTTGAAGCACAGTTTGGAGCTTTATACAAAGATTATTAATATAAACTTAAATTGTCCACCATGTATATAAAACATTTTTAACACATCATTACTAAACTGCAGTTACAGGTGTGATTTAAATAACAAAACTACACACATAAACACTGACAAACCGAACACTTGATAATGCTGTTTGTTTTGGATACATATAAAAAGTTGGCTGCACATCATTTGGACAACACCTCAGTGTGTGCTGATAAATGACTGAATCATTACTCACTCTAATATTACAGATAAACATAAAGTTATGTATTTGCTGTACTTAGAGGTGGATGTATTTGTTACTGTAATTGTTATTTTATCAAGTGATTATTAATTTGTCAGTTCATTATTGTCAAATGGTTTTATTTGAATGCAAATAAGCTATATTTAAATTGTACTTAGAGAGCAGAGGGGGGGTGGAGTGGGGCTCTGATATGTTTTGAGCAAATAGTCTGACAGGAACAGGAGTCCACAGAGAAGACACACAGAGGGAGCAGGCTCAGAAAACACACACTGATAAGGTTGGTGTTCCTGTTGATTTTATAGAATTACATTTGATTTAATAAGTAAATAAATAAACAAAATGTTTATATACAATTACACAGTTGACAGTATTTTGTAAATTTTGTATTTTTCTGACTACCTGTACAAGTTGTTTTATGTTGTAGACTTCATGATATTGTCAGGATTTTGAGTCAGTGTGTGACAGAAAACATTGAAAAGTGGGGTCAGACAAATTGTTGAGATGTATCTTAATCATACTGCAAGTTAATGTCTTATAATATTTTTGTTGGGGCTGCATATGGTAATATTGACAGTGTAATGTTGGTAATATGAGATAATGACATGTAGTTATGTTGGTTTTATCTCTTTGAATCATGTCTGTCTTGGCATGTCTGCACAGCCGAACTTATTTCATTATTTAGTAACACAGAGCACTAATAGAGGAAATGCAAAGGTTACACACATTTCACAGGTAAAAGATCTGTGAGTCACAATATTTTCAACAGCATATTTGAAAGGAAATAAAAACGGAAATTCTTGAAGGATATGTTAATATGCTTCACACATGTAGCTTACATATTTGCTGCTACTAGGGAAATATGTAAAGCAAAACTAAGATCAGAGTAGAGGTGAAATGGCTACATAGTGCTCCCGGCCTTGCTTCCCTTCCACCTGTTCTCCTGCACACACAGTATATCTACCTTCCTTCTCTCCATCATACCAGCCAGCTCTCTCCCTTTACCAGACATAGTCCCTACATATGAAGTCCCTACTCTCTCCTCCACATTCCTGCTTTTCCTTCTCTCTTGCATCCTTCTAACATTCCCTATTTCTTCCTCCTTTGGCTTTGACCAACAGTAGCACAGTTTCCACTGTTGGGCAACAGCACCAGAGGCAGTCGCTGTTGACCCGGGCCCTGATCCTATATGGACATCTCATTCTTGATGATCTGCAAGACTTAAACACACACACACACAGGCCCACACACACACACAGGCCCACACACACACACCTTGTCACTTAAATGTTGAACTTACTTTACCATTTTATTGCTATGTCTGTGAAGCTACCTGCTAAAGCTTTAGAGAAACCTAGTTACATAAAATAAAAAAAAAACATTAATTATTCACTTGATTGTCTGCACACAAAAAGCTTCTTTCACATCTGTGAGCGGCTTCAGAATTATTAAAATTTATGCACAAAGTCCTACTACGTAAGTCAAATAATATAAATGTACACTATACAAGGTATGTGTTTATATATATATATATATATATATATATATATATATATATATATATATATATATAAAAACACACACACGCACGTGTACACACACACATACACACACAAATTATAGTGTTATAATCTATATTATTATTTTTCACCAACCACAGTCACAGGTCTGCTTAACACAACACAATTACACAGAGACAGTGACGGATGAGGCTGTTAATGACTCGGGTTTATTTAAATACACAAAACTCTGCACATCATTTAAATGATTTCCACTTTTTATCCTAATGGACTGACAGAATAAACTGCAGAGGGTGGATCAACACAGTTCACCACATAATCTATTTGTGCAGTACGTGACAATCATTAAATAAAAGCAGGAAAAGATATAGTATTCCTTGTGGACTCCATGGTCACATGGTCATAAGTATTCAGACCCTTTGCTGTGACACTCATATTTAACTCCCATGCTGTCCATTTCTTCTGATCCTCCTTGAGATGGTTCTACTCCTTCATTGGAGTCCAGCTGTGTTTAATTAAACTGATTGTACTTGATTAGGAAAGGCACACACCTGTCTGTATAAGACCTCACAGCTCACAGTGCTGTCAGAGCAAATGAGAATCATGAGGTGGAAGGAACTGCCCAAGGAGCTCAGAGACAGAATTGTGGCAAGGCACAGATCTGGCCAAGGTTACAAAAGAATTTCTGCAGCACTCAAGGTTCCTAAGAGCACAGTGGCCTCCATAATCCTTAAATGGAAGAAGTTTGGGACGACCAGAACTCTTCCTAGACCTGGCCGTCCAGCCAAACTGAGCAATCGTGGGAGAAGAGCCTTGGTGAGAGAGGTAAAGAAGAACCCAAAGATCACTGTGGCTGAGCTCCAGAGATGCAGTAGGGAGATGGGAGAAAGTTCCACAAAGTCAACTATCACTGCAGCCCTCCACCAGTCGGGGCTTTATGGCAGAGCGGCCCGATGGAAGCCTCTCCTCAGTGCAAGACATATGAAAGCCTGCCAAAAAACACAAAAAGGACTCCCAGACTATAAGAAATAAGATTCTCTGGTCTGATGAGACGAAGATTGAACTTTTTGGTATTAATTCTAAGCGGTATGTGTGGAGAAAACCAGGCACTGCTCATCACCTGCCCAATACAATCCCAACAGTGAAACATGGTGGTGGCAGCATCATGCTATGGGGGTGTTTTTCAGCTGCAGGGACAGGACGACTGGCTGCAATTGAAGGAAAGATGAATGCGGCCAAGTACAGAGATATCCTGGAAGAAAACCTTTTCCAGAGTGCTCAGGACCTCAGACTGGGCCGAAGGTTCACCTTCCAACAAGACAATGACCCTAAGCACACAGCTAAAATAACAAAGGAGTGGCTTCAGAACAACTCGTGACATTCTTGACTGGCCCAGCCAGAGCTAAACCCAACTGAGCATCTCTGGAGAGACCTGAAAATGGCTGTCCACCAACGTTCACCATCCAACCTGACGGAACTGGAGAGGATCTGCAAGGAAGAATCAAGGATCCCCAAATCCAGGTGTGAAAACTTGTTGCATCATTCCCAAGAAGACTCATGGCTGTACTAGCTCAAAAGGGTGCTTCTACTCAACACTGAGCAAAGGGTCTGAATACTTCTGACCATGTGATATTTCAGTTTTTCTTTTTTAATAAATTTGCAAAAATTTCTACATTTCTCTTTTTTCTGCCAAGATGGGGTGCTGAGTGTACATTAATGAGAAATAAAATGAACTTTTTGATTTTAGCAAATGTGCTGCAATGAAACAAAGAGTGAAACATTTAAAGGGGTCTGAATACTTTCTGTACCCACTGTAGTATTTCCCAGAACACCAAGCATGAGATATATCCTTCAAACACACAACACTGTTATGAATTATTCTTTACACTGATTAAATCTGAATCTAATCTGATCTGAAAATAGCAACCTCAGCTGTCCCCAAGCAGGTGTTTTTCTTACATTTTTGTAAGTAAAATTAATTAACAAAGGATGAAAAAACTCCAAGACTGTGTAATTAATTGTAGGTCAAAGATTTATATTTTGATCATAAACTGATACAAGCATACTGTATTGCTAATTTGCCAGATATATCGGAAGTTTTAAAATATATTTTCAATTATTACTGGAAAACAAGCAAACAAAAATTAGTAGGGAATAACAGCTGTAATTTGTTATTTTTATTTTTTTTTCCATTTATTAGTTTGGAACTTTTTCTTTCAGTGGCATGAACAAGCTTCCATATTAAGTCATTTGAGAGTTACAAAACTCTGATAAAATCATTACAATAATTACATTTTTCTAAATAAATAGATGTAAGAAAACAACTTTTAAATAGGGCTGGGGGATTGAATACAGTGGGCATTTAGTTACTCAGTAACCATCAGTAGTCAAATTAGTGCTGGAGTTCTGCAGATTTTGCTGACATCTGCTACATACTAACCAACTAATTATCTAAGGGGAGATGTCTATACATTATGCAACACATACTATCATCAAAACCTCGATTTAGAAAAATGACAAAGTGTTATAATGGAAATCTATGTATAGACTAAACAGAGAGATTTAATTGATTTCTCTGTTCCAGTGGATTGGCATGTCTTTCTTCTTTTCCAGATATGTCAGCAAACTCATCGTTCTCCACTGATTCCGTTTTTGATCTCCACCTGTTCTCCACAAACACCTCCCTCCCTTTGTACATGCAGTGTCTCATATCTGAACCAAGCTCCTTCGTCTATCGTGCATATAGCCTCACCACCATCTTCCTCGTCCTACCTCTCTGCATCCTCATCCTCCAACATGGTCTCCAAGAATGGTGGGAAAAGCGCTCCACCTTCACAGAAGTAACAATCAGTCACTCTGACAGCTTCACCTACAACATGGTGATCATGGACCTGCTGTATGTCCTTGCATGTATCTTCAGATATTGTGGGATCTCCACACATAATTTAAACTTATTACACTTGGTGTTCATTCTTTTATTTTTCGCCTTATATGGACAGCTCTCCTTTCACCTGCTCACCTGTGTGGAGCGCTACCTGGCTGTCGTTCATCCCGTCACTTATCTGAGTCTCAAGAAAAGAAAGAGGGGTCAGAATCAGGAATATCACCATAGGCTGTGTCTGGCTGATTTGCTTTGCATTCACTGGTTGCATAATGATTGCAGATGACAGCGTCATCATTATGAATTTCTTCCTCTTGATATTATTTTTAATCATCTCCTCGTTCTGCAGCCTTTCTGTTCTCTGCGTCTTGATTCATCCAGGCCCAGGAGAACAGGGCGGGAACAGGGAAAGAGGTCACCAATCAAAGCTCAGGGCATTTTATACCATTGTGACCATACTGGGAATGTTGGTGTTGAGGTTTGTCTGGAATCTGGTTTGGACTGTAGCGTATATTTCTGAGGGAAATGATGGATGTGTGTTAATATCATGTGTTAGCTGGTTTAATCTGCCCAGCCACCTCGTATCACCCGTGCTGTTTCTATACAGAAAAGGTAAATTTGTATGTTGCCATAATAACACACAATGAAGTTAAATGTTTTTTGGACACTACAAGTACACAACCTGAAACTAAGATTACAAAAAAAAGAGGCCTTGCTGGATTTTCTGTTCCTTTTATGGATGTGGTTGCAGAATAACTCAAAGCTGAAAATTCAAGTAGCTCTAACATGTTAGTGTCTTACAAGTTTATCATGGACCACAAAGCTCCCAGTAAGTTTGCTTAGTCTTTTCCTATTTTAGTGTGTTGCACTTTGTTTACCACCTTGTTGCCAGATTTGTGTCTCAGCTGTTTCCTGAGGTCTCCATCACAGCTGATCAGAGCACTGACTAAAATCAGCAGTTTCTCACTAATAACTTTATTTATTTCTGTTTTGTAGATTTGTATTTGTCTAAAAACACTGATGAACCTCTGGCATAAACTGATGTCGTTCTGATTGATTTTTTATGTTTTGGATTTTTGTTGTGTTTTGAGTTGCAGATCTTTTTCTCAGTTATTCTTGTGATGTTGACTTTTTTTTTTGCTGTTGTTGTTAGGTTTTAGGTTTCTGTTTTGATGTTTGGTTATTCTAGTAGTGAGTTTCAGATTTTTGTACCTTTTTGTGAGTTTCTGGTTTCTGTCTTGATTTGATTATTTTAGTTACTGCAGTGCTTCCCTGTGTGTCTCCCTCTAGCTTGCCTTTGTGAGTGTATCTTTATCTTCCTGGTTTATTTAGGCACTTGCTTTTCTTAGTGTATCTCTTGTGTTTTTACCCTTTGCGATCTGCTTACCTGATTGTCTTCACCTGCTGTGTTCTGTGCCCTGTGTTTGATTAGGATACACTCAAAGCATTCCAGTACATCACTCAAATTGTGTTGGATTGATAAACTACAGATGTGGAGGAAATATTAGAATTACTCTAATAAATAGTCCTAAAAATTGAATAAAAAGTGAATTGCTTTAGCATGATCAAAGGTATAGACTGTGGGTTCAATAGCAAATACTAAAATTGAATAATACTGATATAAATAAAATTAAATTCAGGATGATGTGCCACTCTGAGGTTCTGTGCATGCATGTCTGGATGTATTTTCATTAAAGTTTATGTAACAGTTCATTTATCAAGTGTTTTTTCTTCTCATTTTTCAGTTTGTAATTTTTTTAAATGCAAGTCAAACATTTGAACTAAACTTAGAGGCAGAGAGAGGTAGAGTGAGGGCTACAATACATGACCAGCACAGTACATTTGGAAGAAATACACATAAAGAGTTCACATAGAAAAAACACAGAGGGACAAAACACAAAAACAAACACTTATATGGTTTGTGTTCTTTTTTAAATACTAGAATCATCTTAAGTTTAAATTCAAAATTGCATGAATGAGTGAAATATGCACAAAAAAACCTGAATATTTGACAAAGTTGACAATTGATAGTTTTTATAAACTCAGCAGTTTTCCAGCTCACTTGAAGCCAGAAACTTTAAAAGTAGGACTGAGTTTAAATATAAATCCCAGGTTATTTGACTCACATACAAAAAGAAACAAAAGCTGATTTTAATGGGCACTTTTAAGCTACTGTAGACATTGATGAAAGCCAATATTATTTCCTAACTGATGACTATATTATATATGTACCCATTACACATATCAGGTGGGATAGCGCGGTACCTGTAACCCAGCGTGTCTAGGCCACAACACCACAGGAGGCCAAGGGAGGACTCTTGTGGTTCAGTCTTGCTAGCATTTAACCATAATCTGGCTTCAGTGGGCAGATGGGCAATGACCTCCGGTGCATTGCTAGCCCACTGCCTTATGTTGAAACCCCCGTGGGCTAGGAGGTCCCGCATCTTGCTTATCAGCCGCAGTGCCTGGTTTTGAGACTGCAGAGACTGTAAACAGTTATCCACATAGAATGCATGCAGCACAGAGTATAGTACCTCTTCATTACCCTTGTTGTGGTCCTTCACATGACACTGTAAGGCGTAAGTGGCACAGCATGGGCTGTACGTGATTCCGAACTGCAGTACCCACCACTCGTACACATCTGGGTGGCGCTCCCGGTCCCTGTCGCACCACAGGAAATGCAGCAAGGGGTGATCTTCCGGGAGGAGCCACACCTGGTGGAACATGCTGTGTATATCCCCACTGATAGCGACAGAATGTTCTCTGAACCTCAACAACACTTCAAGCAGAGTTGAGCAGAGGAAACCTGTTCTTTCTAATTTGTTGATCTCTTCATTGTACACAGCAAAGTGCTCCGGATTACTGCCTAGATGACACTCCCTTGCTTAGAGGAACACCATCACAGAAGTGAGCGGTGCAGGAAGAGTAGGTGCGTTCTGCCTCCGTCAGAATGGAGTGGCATAGCGGGACACCCCATCAACGGTGACGTGAACAGTTTTCCATTTAAGTAACTCTAGGGCAGCGTTGTCCTTTCCTGATCGGATTACCTCCTTACTATTACGGAAGGGTAGGATGTCGAGCTGCCAGAGTCTCTGAACTTCCTGCTGCAGTTCTCCCAAAGGTGAGAGCATCGCCAAGTGTAGGCAGATATTCTCACCGGAGGGTGGCAGCAGGAGGCTGACTCCTCCCTGTAAGGTCCAGCCCAATGCCATACAAACAGCTACCGGGCCCGTGCTGGGACCAACCAATATGGGCCGAATGGGTATTATCAGGTTATCTGACCCGATAAGTACCGTGGGCCTGACATTATGAAAGGATTGCAGTGGGATGCCTCTCAAGTGTCTGTATCGCTTGACTAGGGATTCAGCTGCACACGACTGCTCTGCCTCCTCGGCAGTAAAGGCCTGTTGTATGTTGTACTTCGCTCCTCCCCTCATCAAGGGGGACACCCTAAAAGATACAGTTGCTCCTCGCAGGTGTACTATTTCTTGCCTAATGGTTCTCAGAACCTCCTCAGTTCCAACAAGGCCAAAATGACGAGCAGTGGTGGGGAGGATGATTGGTCGCTCTGAGCCATCATCCAATACCGCATACGTGTCCAAAGTTTTCTCCACATTTTGGAGCTGAACCGGGACCACCTTAAGCATCACCCTCACTTGGCCCAGGAAGATCATGCTGGCGGCTGTATTGATGGCTAGACTACCCTCTGATGGGACTACATCATGCAGTATGAGTAGATATTGTCCTCCACGTGTAGCACAGGGCTTCTTCAAATTGCAGTTGTCAGGTGAATGGCCTGTCAAGCATTTCCAACATCGCTTATTGTCGCTTATCCAACTGGTGCGAGCAGTACAGGTGAGCTTAGCGAAGTCCACACAGGCACTGAGATATTGCTCCTGATTGTTACAATAAGGGCAGGAAGGCTTGAACCCGTCTTGCTTCTTAGTTTGGGGTGTCGGATCAGGACCGGCCGTAGGCCTAGAGACCTTAGCTCCCTGCTGACTACCTAGCAGAATAGTGGCAGGTTTAGCTCTTAGCTGCTTCACAGCCTTCCATTCCTTGCTGTTGATATGGGCTGGTATGGATGGAAGTGCTCCTGTTATCTGACGGGACACTAACATAGTCTGCACTTTCCTCTTGAGCCAATCGGCAAGGTCCGGAAGAGTGTATGTAAAACCGGAGCATCAGTCTGCCCCTGTGGTGCATCTAGTGGTGGTCCCGCAGGCAGGGTTTGATGATGATTATGAGAGGAAGGTGGATCCCTTGGGGCCACTCATTTGGACTGGGAGGCTGTACAGGGTAGCCCCGTTCCAAATGAGGATGACTGCTATAATGAGGTTGGAGTATAGCAGGTGGGTACTGAGGATAATAGGGGCAAGCACTCTGTGACTGTGAAGTTAATTTCACCTTATCCATTTCTACTTCCAGTTCTTTCGTTTGCTGCTTCATCATCTGCCAGCAAGCTTCCAACTGCTGCCATCTGTCCTCCGGACTCCTAATCATGTACTGACTGGCTACAGGATCATTCAGAGTTCTGCCAGGGCTGGATGGAACTATATAAGTTGGTCTTGGCAGAGATGCTGCAGTTACTGCGGGATTATAAAGTGGGTGATACGGGTAGCTGAGTTTATAATCCTCCAGATGTCCTGGAATGCATCGCACCCAGCTGGGATGGGGACTTTGTACTGGCTGCCAATCATCAAGCTCTCTGTGTGTAGCCATAGTGCAGCTTGTATATTGTGGTACCTGGGTACATATAGGATTTGGTTTCTGGAAAGACATGGACAACAGTTCTCTCATTAACAGTTATAAACAACCATATAACGCAGCAAACTGTCCAGGTCCTCTTCTCCGTCCTCCAGATTGCTGAAGATGATTTAAGTTAAGCTAAGAAACTATCTATATTTGTTAGTTTTAAACCTGTCTAGTTATAAATTGGCGGGGAAAAAAAAGCTAATCAATAAAAAGTTTTCAGATAGAGTCACGCTGCCATAGACAATACTGCCAAGATTCACAAAGTCTCGCGTAACTACAGCATAACATCTTCTGAGCTGCATGAGCTTAACCAAACGATCACTAGTGCTAATGACAGCCACCGCTAGCAAACTGTGGTTATAGTGATTGTTCTGGTGGCTACAGCTGACGTAAAAAAATAAAAATAAAAATAACAGCTGACATTCTCTGCACAGCCAGCAAAACACGCATGCGCGCAGCCACACACGCACACTCACAGCAAAGAACAATGGAGGCGTGGAAAAACTTGTCAGCGATGATCCACTCGTGTTAAATCATGCCTGAAATTTTCATTTGATCTTCGTTTTTCCTCTTACTTCTCCTCGCGTTCATGCTGGTTGTCATTTTCAATTTCTGTAGCCCGCGAAATCAGGGTGAGCACCCACTGTGTGCACCCACTGTTCCCGCACAAGGTTGCAACATTGTTGCAAAACTGGAGCACCCGACACTGTCTGCACCCACATTCCCACAGCCATCTTCAAAACACAAGTGTCAGGACCAGCCAGCCAGCAGCCACCCCCAGGTCCAGCCCATGAGCAGCCAGCAATAGACCAGCCTGTCAATCAGCTCCAAAATGCAAGCAAACCTCAGGACCACCACCTGTGCAGCCAGCCCCAAGACCAGCCCGTGAGCAGCCAGCCATAGGATCAGACTGTCAGCAGCTTGAAAATGACATATATCCATATGGCCATATGGCAGAATTGAATGGTCTTCCTGCTCAAGAAATGAACCCCCCGCATGGCTACCAATGTGATTCCGATGATATGCTTGGCAGTCACTCATGCACAAGACATCAAGCCTTCTTTTGACCTTTTCATGCCATACCCTATCAAGAAAATCATCTTGGATTGCACAAATTTAGAAGGAAGCAGAGTTTTTGGAGAGAAGTGGAAGTTTATGGACAAAACCAATTTGGATGCTTACATTGGGGTTCTTATCCTTGCTGGTGTTTTCAGGTCCAAAGTGGAGACAGAGAACTTTTCCGGTCAGCAATGTCTCCAAAAGCTTTCACAATAATTTCCAGGATCATTCTATTTCATCACCGTGATAATAGCTCAGCTCAACGGCAGACAGAAAAGCTAGCTGCCATCAGCACATTGTGGGACAAATGGGTGGCCCCTCTCCCCTGTTTTACAACCCTTGGCCCATTGTCACCATTGATGAGCAGCTGATGCCATTTTGGGGTCGATGCCCATTCCGGCAGGATATCCCATCTAAGGCCGCCAAGTATGGTACAAAGATTTGGGCTACCTGTGATGGTGCTTCATCTTAATTAAAAAAATGAACAAAATGAGAAGGCATTTCTATTCATAAATGTGATTTAACAAAGGTAAAGGGAACAAATTTAACATATGTGTTGTTTATTTTACTTGCAACTGGGATGAAGTAAACACCTGCTGAGTATTTTAACAAAAAAGGTTTGATTATGTTAACTTAAAAGCCCCAAAATACAGTGGATCCACCAGACCCTGCAGGACTCCTTGTTTAACGAAAAAACAAAGACCCTATAAGGATTAAGCGTGAAAGTAGTAAGAGGTGTTAAGGTCATAAGTTTGAGCGTGCTTTGTAAAGTGTTCCAGTCATTTGCTGCTGCAAAGCAAAAGCTGTTGCAGCCAAAAACAGCAGAGGTATTGGGAATGGTGAGCTCTGATGTATTCATTTTACCATGTACAATATTTATTTTGGGCTATGTGAAAAAGAGATGACAGATAAGGTGGTGTCTTGCCCAGGATTGTCTTATAGACAAAGTGAAACCAGTGATGGAGCCGCCGGGTATGAAGGGAGGGCCAGCCCACCAGTTTATAGAGGTCAAAGGTTTTGTCCTTTCAGTAAATGTCAGATGTTCTCTCTGGTCTCTCAGGTATCCAGTTTAATGGTAAGGATGTCTTTAGTTACTATAATCAGGAGTTCAACCACAGATTTTTGCACATTAAAAAAGCAATGTTAAAATGTTTTTGTTTTCCCAGGCATATGTGTATGGATATGTACTCATAGAATTTATTTTTCGTGCATTTTTTTTTTTAATTTGAAGGACTGATGTGCTACTGTGTATTATCTATGCTGTGTGCATAGATAACATCTTTTCTTGAGTAACTCAATGCATTCTCAATCCCAAATCATCACATACACTATATTGCCATCCAAATCACTGAGTTCAGGTGTTCCAGTCACTTCCATGGCCACAGGTGTATAAACCAAGCACCTGGGCATGCAGACTGCTTCTAAAAACATTTGTGGAAGAATGGGTCGCTCTCAGTAGCTCAGAGAATTTGAGCATGGTACTGTGATACAAGTTGGATACAAGTTGTGCAACGAGTTCAGTCATAAAATTTTCCACTACTACTTCTACTACTAAATATTCCACAGTCAACTGTTAGTGGGATTATAACAAAGTGGAAGCAATTGGGAACGACAGCAACTCAGCCATGAAGTGGTAGGCCACATAAAATGACAGAGCGGGGTTAGAGGATGCTGAGGCACATAGTGCACAGATGTCACCAACTTTCTGCGGAGTCAATCACTACAGACCTCCAACTTCATGTGGCCTTCAGATTAGCTCAAGAACAGTGTATAGAGAGCTTCATGGAATGGGTTTCCATGGCCAAGCAGCCGCATCCAAGCCTTACATTACAAAGCATATTGCAAAGTGTCGGATGCAGTGGTGTAAAGCACACCACTACTGAACTCTAGAGCAGTGGAGATGCATTCTCTGGAATGATGAATCACTTCTCTGTCTGGCAATCTGATGGATGAGTCTGGCTTTGGTGGTTGCCTGGAGAATGGTACTTGTCTGACTGCAGTGTGCGAAGTGTAAAGTTTGGTGGAGGGGTATTATGTGTAGGGCTGTTTTTCAGGAGTTCATGCTCCCAACTTTGTGGAAACAGTTTGGAGATGTCCCCTTCCTGTTCCAACATGACTGCACACCAGTGCACAAAGCAAGGTCCATAAAAACATGGCTGAGCAAGTTTGGTGTGGAAGAACTTGACTGGCCTGCACAGAGTCCTGACCTCAACCCAATAGAACACCTCTGGGATAAATTAGAGCAGAGACTGTGAGCCAAGCCTTCTCATCCAACAGTGTTTGACTTCACAAATGTACGACTGGAAGAATGGTCAAAACTTTCCATAAACACACGAGTTGAAGCTGTTATACTGTAGCTGCAAAGAGTGGCCAAACATCACATTAAACCTTATGGATTAAGAATGGATGTCAACTCAAGTTCATATTTGTGTGTGAAGCAGACGAGTAAACACGTTTAGCAATATAATGTATCTAAGACATATATTTTAACAAAAGATGTTCTGAAATGACCTGAAATGTTGTGAAATGACCTGTTACAAAAAGTGAAATGATCACTTTTTGCTATATGCCAGCTTCAAAATTTAAAAGTGGATTCAATAAAAAGCCAACAACAAAAGAAAGTGTTCATGGGGTTTTGACAGAAAAACTAAGTACACTCTTACTGCTTCCACAGGAAATAAAAAGGTAAGTATCATGCCAGGTGCTGCAAATTAAATTCACATTATTGACTGATCATCACAGTTCTGCTGTAAAATCAAAGGTTTTGGCAGTCTGCTGCTCTGAGGCATTCAGGTGTGTTAACACAATGCCACAGTCTTCTCAGGAGTGGACTTCCCACCAAGTTCACCCAAAGGTCAGATCATGAACTGCTCAGAGAAAAACCCAAGAACTACATCTCTGACTCTGCAGGCCTCAGTTAGAGTTAAATGTTAAAATTACAATTAGGTAAAACAAAAAGACCAAGTATGACTTATTTGTACGGTTCATAGGAGAAAGCCTCTTCTCCTGAATAAGTAAAATTTATGCTGCATGAAGCATGTTTGAAGCACAGTTTGGAGCTTTATACAAAGATTATTAATATAACCTTAAATTTGTCCAGCCATGCATATAAAACAGTTTTAACACATCATTACTAAACTGCAGTTACAGGTGTGATTTAAATAACAAAACTACACACATAAACACTGACAAACCGAACACTTGATAATGCTGTTTGTTTTGGGTACACATAAAAAATTGGCTCCACATCATTTGAATTTTTTGCAGTGTCACCTAATGGACAACAACCAGTGTGTGCTGATAAATGACCGAATCATTACTCACTCTAATATTACAGATAAACATAAAGTTATGTATTTGCTGTACTTAGAGGTGGATGTATTTGTTACTGTAATTATTTTATCAAGTGATTATTAATTTGTCAGTTCATTATTGTCAAATGGTTTTATTTGAATGCAAATAAGCTATATTTAAATTGTACTTAGAGAGCAGAGGGGGGTGGAGTGGGGCTCTGATATGTTTTGAGCAAATAGTCTGACAGGAACAGGAGTCCACAGAGAAGACACACAGAGGGAGCAGGCTCAGAAAACACACACTGATAAGGTTGGTGTTCCTGTTGATTTTATAGAATTACATTTGATTTAATAAGTAAATAAATAAACAAAATGTTCATATACAATTACACAGTTGACAGTATTTTGTAAATTTTGTATTTTTCTGACTAACTGTACAAGTTGTTTTATGTTGTAGACTTCATGATATTGTCAGGATTTTGAGTCAGTGTGTGACAGAAAACATTGAAAAGTGGGGTCAGACAAATTGTTGAGATGCATCTTAATCATACTGCAAGTTAATGTCTTATAATATTTTTGTTGGGGCTGCATATGGTAATATTGACGGTGTAATGTTGGTAATATGAGATAATGACATGTAGTTATGTTGGTTTTATCTCTTTGAATCATGTCTGTCTTGGCATGTCTGCACAGCCGAACTTATTTCATTATTTAGTAACACAGAGCACTAATAGAGGAAATGCAAAGGTTACACACATTTCACAGGTAAAAGTTCTGTGAGTCACAATATTTTCAACAGCATATTTGAAAGGAAATAAAAACGGAAATTCTTGAAGGATATGTTAATATGCTTCACACATGTAGCTTACATATTTGCTGCTACTAGGGAAATATGTAAAGCAAAACTAAGATCAGAGTAGAGGTGAAATGGCTACATAGTGCTCCCGGCCTTGCTTCCCTTCCACCTGTTCTCCTGCACACACAGTATATCTACCTTCCTTCTCTCCATCATACCAGCCAGCTCTCTCCCTTTACCAGACATAGTCCCTACATGTGAAGTCCCTACTCTCTCCTCCACATTCCTGCTTTTCCTTCTCTCTTGCATCCTTCTAACATTCCCTTTTTCTTCCTCCTTTGGCTTTGACCAACAGTAGCACAGTTTCCACTGTTGGGCAACAGCACCGGAGGCAGTCGCTGTTGACCCGGGCCCTGATCCCATATGGACATCTCATTCTTGATGATCTGCAAGACTTAAACACACACACA
>JAMQGT020014912.1:0-14011 GCA_024447675.2 Pterophyllum scalare | reverse complement strand
TGTATTGCTTATGTGGCCCGCAGGTACGACTTGGCATTCCTTATTTCTTGATCTAGTAAACTGACAAAATACTAGATAAAAGTCCATCTGTTTTTAGGGACTTTGGTTAATTGTAAGTTAAATTCCCATCAAGCACATCTGGCAATTCAATTTTTCTCTGCTGAAAATTAGATAATGTGGATGATGTTTCCAATTAATTAAGGCAGGCAGAGATATTTTGTACAATGTGTGTACTAGCCAGTTGGACTAATTATTTCTAGATGAACCACTAAGGACATACCCTCTTGTGGAGCAGTGTGTGACATTTCCTGGATGTCAACACACCCATCAATAGTGGCTGCCATATTCACCAAACAATATTGCTTTCTCTTTCATTTATTATTATTAGGGCCTGAGCAACAGCCATGCGAAGGCCCTATTGTATCTGCCCTGGTCATTATTACGGCCCCGAGCAGTCATAGTGTGAAGGTCCTGATGTCTATTGAGTGTGTCTATTGAGTGTGCTGATTCAACATTCACAGCTTTGAGATCCAAATCTTTGTTAATTTAATTTATTGAATGGGCCAATGCAATAGCACTGAGACACGCCATATATCATTCATCAGATTTATTGAGTGTGCCAATGCAATAGCATAAGGCACACTATTTATTTTTCGTCAGATTTATTATTCTGAATATCTTTATTATTATTATTCTCCTTCTTCCACCTAAAATTTTTAAGCCTAACTTGTCTCGCAACTTTGAGAAAAACTCTGTAGTAAATTTTAGGGGGAAGAAGGAGAATAATAATAATAATTTGAGTAATAAATCTGGTGACTAATATATAGTGCATCTCAATGTTGTTGTATTGGACAATTTCTGAAGAAATTGTGTGTGTTAATGCTTCTGCCAGTTCAGTTGTAAGAAGCCAATGGGATCTAACAGACTGTACGAAGAGCAATGAGAAGCTAAGAATTTGCTTTGTGTCTGGTTGCAAGAAGTATTTGGTGTGCAGATCACCGCGTTGCCAAAGTATTCCCTCATCCATCCAAATCATTGAATTCAGGTGTTCCAATCACTTCCATGGCCGCAGGTGTGAAAGATCAAGCACTTAGGCATGCAGACTGCAAACTATTTTTGATTAAAATCAGGACTAGAGAAGGAGTTGAGACTTTCAGCAAGGAGCGCCTTGAGTGATTCATACAAGCTTTCCTTCTGTCTGTGATGTTTGGAGATTCATGGATGTTTATCATGTGTAAAAATCACTAGGCAGGTCACACAAATAGCCACCACAACTGAAAAACATACTGAACCTCTCAAGCCATACCATCCTAATTGTTTTAACAGGTGTCTGCATTCCATCGCAGATCCCTCATGGGTGACACAGAGTCTCGCTCTGCACGTCACTTTGTTGGAGCTTGGCACACTCTTGTTGGAGGAAGGCGATTTTTCACCCTTCACTCTTACTTTTGGTTCCAATGCAGCTGTAGGTTGAAAGGCCAGAGCATGTCGCACACCCTTGTCAACGTGGAAATCTTTCTGATCCTATGGGTTATTATTGTGGTTCTTGGATCCTCTTTAAATGGCTGGCATGAACCCAAGTGGCACGGCTGTCAACCTTAACTGCTATCTGTGGGTCTGCCACCTTTTTTCCTTCCAGCTGGTTCTCCAGAGATCTCTGATCACCACCCAGTCTCTTAGTCTTTGAGGGTGTAGGACAGAGAAGCTAAGATATTTATACAGTACCATTTCATCCTCAGTGTTCTGTGGCTGGAACAGGGTGTCCTGGGGATCCATCCCCATATTTGGTAGACACACAAAATTTCAAAAGGACTGAGGCCTTGTTTAACTCTTACCCTGGAGCGTTTCACCCACATTAGCAGCATATAAGTTCTCTGTCACTGCGACGGTCATTTGGAAAAAATGACCCTTTAACACCGAGTGGATCATCGCTGACACATTTTTCCACGTGTCCACTGCTCTCTATACCCTTGTGTGTGTGTGTGTGTGTGTGTTGTGTTTCTGTGCTGAGAATTTCAGCTGTAGCTACCAGAACTGATCATTATCACCACAGCTTACTAGTGGGCACCGCCATTAGCACTAGCAACTAAAAGTAGACCTGCAATAGAAACATATTTAGGAGGGCACATGTGAATAGAAAGCATTACAACTTCAAGCTTATGCAGCTCCCTCATGTATTGATACACATGATTAACAGTGGGTCAATGACTACCTCCAAGGGAAGCCCTCACAAAGGTTATAAATACCTGGGACTCTCTACCTTTCAGTTTTAGAACAGAAGAAGCCTCTTAGATAAGAGTTGAAACCTCTTCCAAAAAAAAATTAAAGCTGTTCAATTGTCTTTTTTCAAGTTCTTCAGACTTATTACTTTAACATGTTACTTTGGAACATGTTACACCCAACACTGGTTGTAGAGACATCATTCCTGCATCAAGTAGACCAGCTCTGCTTTGACAACATGTTTGATATTATTTTGGAAAACATGGCTCGTGTTAGAATGAGACAAGCACAAAGTTCGAATGAAAAATTGCTCCTGCCCGTGTGCCCACAATTGTCACTCTACAGCCATCATGGTATTATTTTGTCCTCCAGGCCATGTGAGGCCGGGCATTGTCAGACCCTACGCTGGTGCAGTGGGTCCTGGGTTCCTCCTGGTGCATGACAATGGGTCCAAAGATTTCAACCCAATACCTAATGGCATTCCTGGTGCCACTGCCTAAGAGGTCTTGCGTCTTGCATCCCTCCATGGATATGCCTCCCCAGACAGTCACTGACCCACCACCAAAACCGGTCATGGTAAATAATGTTACAGGCAGCATAACATTTTCCACAGCTTCTCCAGACCCTCTCCTATCTGTCAGGGTGAACCTGCTTTCTTCTGTGCATGGGGTGCCAGTGGTGGACCCACCAATTCTGGTATTCTGTGGCAAATGCCAGTCAGGCTCCACAGTGCCACGGTGAGCACAGGGCCCACTAGAGTACGTTGGATCCACAGGTCATCCTCATGAAGTTACTACTAGTTATCTCCGAGTGGCCTGGTGGAGGTCATTTAGTAGGGTTTTGGTAATGCTCATCCTGTTCCTCCTTGTACAAAGGAGCAGATACTGGTCCTGCTGATGGGTTAAAGACCTTCTACAGCCCTGTCCAGCTTTGCTAGAGGAACTGGTTGTCTCCTGAAATCTCCTTCATGCTCTTGAGTTGTGCTAGGAGAGACAACATACCACAGAATATAAACCAATTTATAATGTGGTTTATATTCTGTACAGCAAACCTTCTGGCAATGGCACGCATTGATGTGTCTTGCTGGAGGAGTTGGACTACCCATCTACTCTAGTTGAACATTCAAAGTGCTTTATACAACACGTTTGCATTCACTCATTCACACACACATACAAGCGCTGTTTTTTCTATATCAAAAGTACTTTCTATGTAACATTCCAACACATTCATACTCTGACGGTTGCATCAGAGAGCAACTTGGGGTTCAGTATCTCGGCTGGCCTGGGAATGCCTTGAGGTCCACCCCAGATGAGCTGGAGGAGGTGGCTGGGGAGAGGGAGGTCTGGGCTTCTCTGCTTAGGCTGGTGTCCCAGTGACCTGGACCTGGGAAATTGGAAGATGGACGGATGGATGGATGACCTTTTTCTCAGAACAAAGTTGAAAAGTCTCAGAATTATGCTGGACAGACCCGGCGCACCTAAACGTATCATGAGGGTGCACTGGGAACACCTGGCAGAGGCCCTAGTCTGTGAGATCTTCAACTCCCACCTCCGGCTGAACGACAGCATTCCCAGGGAGGTTGAGGACATTGAGTCTGAAAGGACCGTGTTCCGCACCTCTATTGTTGAAGCTGCTGCTCAGAGCTTTGGCTGCAAGGTGACTGGTGCGTGTTGTGGTGGATCCGAACCAGATGGTGGTCACCGGAGGTGAAGGGAGCCATCAAGCTGAAGGAGGAGTCCTATCGGGCTTGGTTAGCCTATGGGACTCCAGAGGCAGCTAACGGGTACTGGCAGGTCAAGCGGAACATAGCGCGAGGTGGTGGCTGAAGCAAAAACTTGGGTGTGGGAGGAGTTCAGTGAGGCCATGGAAAAGACTTTCGGACAGCCTCGAAGCAATTCTAGCAAACCGCCAGGCAACTCGGGAGAGGAAAGTCGTGTTCTCATATGGTCTATCGTGTGGGTGGGACGCTGCTGACTTCGACTGAGGCTATAGTCAGGCGGTGGAAGGAATACTTTGAAGACCTTCTTAATCCCACAGACATTCCTTCTGTAGTGGAAGCAGAGTCTGGGGATGAAGGGATGACTCGTCCATCAAGGGGGGTGAGGTCTCTGAGGTGGCTCAACAACTCCTTGGTGGAAGGACCCCTGGGGTGGACAACATTTGCCCTGAGTTCCTGAAGGCTTGGATGTTGTAGGGCTGTCTTGGTTGACATGTCTTTGCAACATCGCGTGGATTTCTGGGGCAGTGCCACTGGCAGACCGGGGTGGTGGTCCCCATCTTTAAGAAGGGAGACTGTAGAGCAGGGGTATTCAACTCCAGGCCTCGAGGGCCGGTGTCCTGCAGGTTTTAGATGTGTCTTTGCTTTAACACACCTGAGTTCAAATATAGAAGTCATTAGTAGGATTAGTAGCCTCCATGGTCTATGCCTCCATGGTAAGGTATATGGCAGGGTGCTGGAAAGGATTGTCTGTCCGTTAATCGACCCTGCAGATTCAAGAGGAACGATGCAGTTTTTAATCCTGGTCACGGAACACTGGACTAGATCGTCATCCTCTTGAGGATATTTGAGTGTGTGTGGGAGTGTGCAATCCAATCTACGTGTGTTGTTTTTGGACTTGGAGAAGGTATTCCACTGCGTCCCTCGGGGTATCCTGTGGGAGGTGCTGCGGGAGTATGGGGTGTCTGGTTCGTTGTTGCGGGTCATTCAGTCCTTGTACAGTCACAGAAAGAGCTTGGTCTGTATCGCCAAGTGTTGGACTTCACCAGGGCTGCCCTTTGTCACAGATTGTGTTCACAATTTTTATGGACAGAATTTCTAGGCGTAGCCAAGTGCCAGAAGGCTTCTGCCTTGGTGGCCTCAGAATCTCATCTCTGCTTTTTGCACATGATGCAGTCCTGTTGGCTTTAGCAAGTGGTGGCATTCAGCTCACAGTAGAATGGTTGGCAGTTGGGTGTGAAGTGGCTGGCATCAGAATTAGCACCTCTAAATCTGAGGTCATGATCCTCAGCTGGAAAAGGGTGGCGTGCCTACTTGGACTCAGTTGCTGCCCCAGATGGAGGAGTTTCTCAGGGTCTTGTGAGCAAAGCTGTCGATTTACCAGTCAGTCTATGTCCCTACCCTCACCTATGGTCATGAGCTTTGGGTAGTGACAGAAAGAACAAGATTGCGAATACAAGCAGCAGAAATGAACTTCCTCCGGAGGGTGGCTGGCCTCTCCCTTAGATATAGGGTGAGGAGTCCAGCCATTCAGGAGGGGCTCAAAGTAGAATTGCTGCTCCTCCACATTGAAAGGAGCCAGTTGAGGTGGTTTGGGCATGTGCTAGGATGGGGGGGCTGGGCGCCTCTTGGGTGAGGTGTTCCTGGCATGTCGTACCGAGAGTAATCCCCGGGGTGGACCCAGTTCACGCTGCAGAGAATATATCTCTTGGCTGGCCTGGAAAGGCCTTAGGGTCCCCGGACGAGCTGGAAGAGAAAGCTGGGGAGAGGGATGTTTGGGCATCTCTGCTTAGGCTGGTGCTCAAGCGACTCGACCCCAGATAAGCAGAAGAAAATCAATGGATGGATGACTTTTTTTTCTCAGAACAAATTCCAAAAGTCTAAGAATTCTGAGAAAAAAAGTCAGAATTCTGGCCAACCATTTTTTTTCAGTGGCCCTCTTCTGTAAAGTAGGCTGCTTTGCTCCATTTGATTATTGTGACCACTATATAGTCCGACATTCACATCCGAATCCACAATAACAGGAATTTCTCCAAAAACTGCATAGTGTAGTAATAAATTTTATCCTCTTCTTTCTTCTCCTTATACACCTGTTACCTTCCACACTGTTTGTCATAAAATCACTAGTCAAACTCCAAAACAAAAAGCTTCTCCACAAAATGGAATGAAAGAATGGGTTGGAATGTTCAGAGCTACAGTTTGGTGATTAACTGCTAGAGCAGGAGAGGCAGAAAATCTCAAATGATCTATTCAATCTTCCAGTGAACCAGCAAGTCTCCCTCTATAGCCATCATTTTACCCACAAATTTTAGGAAAAATTGTCATCTTTCCTACAAGATCTTTCTCAAAGTCGGCTGATGTATACTTTTTGATCTGGAGTCATTTGAGAGATTTATCCAAGTTCCCATTATAGTCCCATTATATTTTTCATCAAGGACTTTGGGAGGAAAAACAGAAACCTCTTCTTTTTTTTAATCTCACTCGTGTGACCACATTTTTAACACTAAGAACACAAAAATATCAATCTGTAGAGCACTTTTTGGGACTTCTCTGTTTTTTGTTTTTCAATATCCACAATACTGACATTTAACTTACTAAAATGTGGTTTTTAATATTCATAATAGTATGTCAGGGTGTAACAAGAGAAAGACTAGAGGAATTCAGCAAGAAAATGTGAAAGAAACCGTTTTTTTCGTCAAAACAGGTCCCTGAGGATAGCAAGCTAACAGCAGACAAAGCTATGGAAGCTATGGGAGCTAACATTCTCACAGAGCTGAAAGAAATTCAGACGAATCTCAAAAAGGAAATCACGGATCAGACTGGACTTATGAAAAGGGAAATGTCAGTTTAGGAGAGAAATGGGGAAATGGTTTGACGACATTGTTGCGGACCTGAGAGACGTAATGAACAGTCGAGGAGGCCGAGCAGCGAATAACTGAGGTGGAGGAATTCAGCATGGATGTTAAAGACATATTGAACCACACATTTCAGTTACAGGAAGACCTCCATACACATTTAACTGGCCTGGAAGAAATAACACATGTATCCATGGGATTACAGAGGGAGAGGAAGGCGACAACTTGCAGAAGTTTATATAGAATTTCATAAAAACTGAAATGTCCATTCTGGGCATACAGCGCTGCTACCAGTCACTCGGCCCTAAACCAGCACATAGCTCCAACCCCAGATCCATCGTGATTCATTTTCTGGAGTACACCATAAAGGAGCTTGTGCTTCATTCTGCATGGTGTAAAAAAGCTGAAAGGAAGACGGGTGTACTTCGATCAAGACTACCCCACTGACATCATTGCTAAATGCAAAGCATACAACCTCATTAGAAAGACCTTAAAAGAGAAGGGGCTTCGCTTTCAGACCATGTATCCGTTCAGACTCTGTGTGTTTTATGAGAATGGCCCTGTGATTTACAACAATGTACAGGACTCATCTGACGACATGAGGAAGAGAATCATGTTGGAAGCGGTGGATAAACCAACGGAGCACACCTCCCAACCCAAACCAAGAGCCACCTCATGGGAAGGAATGAATGGGACTTCACGGTTGACTCGGGAAATGCAAGTGAAACACATCCAGGAAAAGCTTAAGGGGTTCAGGCGCAACGATAACAGCACCCAATAACTTTCTGATGTATTGCTCTGTAAAATATGAGTATTATGGATGACCGCCATTCTGGGAATAGGTGTGTTGATGGTCGGGAGACCTAAGAAACCGATATCCAGACTATATTTATGTCTACAATTTGGGAGGAAATTTAATACAACATACATTAATGTTAAATGGGAAAAAGAAGCCAAAATAATAATAACTGATGATGATTGGTTAAATATATGCATTGCTGTGATTCACACATCAATTTCAGGCATGTGGAAGTAATTTTTTGGGAAAAACTTGGTGTGCTTTTTTTGTTACCCCTAACATTAAGAATAAACAATGTAACAACTCTGAAAAGGCTAAGTGTTGGAGGAACTTTGGGCATGTGTCAGCAGGACATTTCCATATCTTCTGGGAATGTATTAAGATCAGAGGTGATAAAAGAAATCAATATTATGATGGACCTAAACTTAACCAGCAATTTCACTGTGGTCTATTTATGTAGTCTACCCCAAGGACTGAGGAAATCAGATAGTATCTTCTATTAATATTACTAGCAGGGGCAACGAAAGCCATTACTTGCAAGTGGCCAGATGTGGATCCACCATCATCTCTGGACTGGAAGGAAATAATGAAGGAAATTCACGCACTGGAGAGACTGACTTTTTCATTGAGATTTGCTGCTGATAAATATAAGAAATACTGGAAGAAATGGAACACCTACCTGAACTTGGCACCAAATGTATGATCATCGTAATTACCTCTCTTTTATTTGAATGTCTATTTAATTTGCCTTTGTCTTTCCGGATGCTCTAGACTTTTGTTAGCAGGGGTCTAAATGTTCACTATATGTACATTTCTAAAACTGCAAGAACCTTTAAAAATGAAGTTTTTTAAAACAGTTTTCTCTGAAGAGTAGTGCTGAATGAAAATTAAGATTTCTCTGGCAGCCATAGAGCATGCCCTCAACATAGTAACTAACTGTAGCCACAACTACACAGGTTCACAGGTGATGAGCAGAATCATTTGAATATTATTATTTCATTGGTTTATTTGAATCTCCTTTCTCTTTCTCTGATTGGTTGATACCTGTAGTGTATGTTCAAATGCTTGTCTCTCTCTGAGCCAAAAGCTTAAATATTATTATCAGTCCCTTGATTAAATGGACTTGGACATTATGTCTATCTATTAAAACCTGTTTCTCTCACTATCTCTGTAGGATCATTCTAGGAATTGGACAGGATTCTTAAAACTCACTTAAAAAAACAAAACAAAACAAAAACTATTACTTATTAGATGTCATAAAGATGTATTAATGTGAAATGAGTACCCCTAATTAATTTCAGGAAATAATGATGATGATCAGAAATGTCTGGTTCTCAAAATAAAAGTTGAAGGTCCTATTGTATTTGGTCTTTTTATTTATTTATTTTGACAAATGAATCACCTTTTTGAGGCCCTAAAAATGCTTATGAATTCATGATTTTAGATGTGTCTCTGCTTCAACACACCTGAGTCACATATAGAAGTCATTAGCAGGACTCTGGAGAACTTTACTGAATACTGAGGAGGTAATTCAGCCATTTGATTCAGGTGTGTTGGATCAGGGACACATCTAAAACCTGCAGGACACCGGCCCTCGAGGCCTGGAGTTGAATACCCTTGCCCTAAACCCTACAGGAAGTCAGCCATTATGGATTTAAGATAGAATTTTGACAGCATTTTTGCCATTTTCTTGTGTTGCACTTGAACAAACTCCTCCTAGAGGTTTTATTTGATCGACATGATTTTTGGTGAATCTAATCTAAAGACCATGGCTATTCTAAACTACGTTTTTCAGTGATGGGCTTGTCCGTGGCATAATGGCGAATTTCATCATTCCCAGACTTAACATGTTTGGCGACAGCTCAAGTCTGTAGACATCTGTGTGCCAATGTTAGGTCAAACTCATAGCGCCACCTAGTGGAAACAGGAAATCGGCATTAGGTGATAAACATAAAATGTGCATATTTTCATTGTTGGATCCACAAATATCATACTAAAACATGATGTATAGTTATTGGGAGTGCTCTCACACCACCTACTAGGCACAACAGGTGATAAGGAACTAGTTTGTGCAACAGCCAACTAAGACATCTACATGACTGCAGAAAATGTACAGACTGCATCATATCCCAGTGCCGGCCCTCTTCAACAGCTGCATGCCACCACAAGCGCTGAGGTGCAAGGGTTCTATCATTATTGCCTGCAGCTTTAGTTACTGTTATTACTTATTTTGTATACATGTATGTGTGTATGCATGTATGTTAGTGTGTGTATGTATTTGAGTTAAAAATTAAGATGTGTATGTGGTTTAAAAACTGCAGTTCCTGTTGGTGCCACCTGACGCTGGCTCCGAAAGGGAATAAATCCCTATAGGCAGCTAGAGCTCTGCCAGGCCTCGTACCCTACTTGGAGTTATCAATATGAGCCTCTACATTATTGACTGTTGTTTTTAATGCAGGGTCTGACTAAAATTATTGCTTGCTGTGTGGTGCAAGAAGTTTGTGCTTCAGTTTTCATTGTGTGAAATCCTGTTTTTTTATTGATCTGTTGCTTAGCACTAATTAGCCAATGTGTGTCTGTGCATTGCACTCGTACTGTTAATTAGCATTAGCTGATAAAATACCGCTCAGTCCTTTCATCCATACAATGTAATTTCTGGCTTCAAAAAACGTACACGGGGTACCCAAAACACTAACGATGAAGTTTAAAAAAGGTATAATTCACAAACATTAAGTGATGTTACGGTGGCTGTGTCGCTCTTATTATTGAATAAAGGTCAACAGAAGTAGGGAAAATTGGCATCCCCACCTTCTTTTTCATTTGTAATATCTTTGTAACTTTCCAAATGAAGTCTTTTTATCTGATGTGTAAACACAGGTGCTGTGACTAGCTGGCCGTTATTCGTGAACACACTTAACTGCTTAATTGCTAGTCCTTAATTGGCAAACTGGTAAATATTTTGTGATACAGACATTAGGCTCCTTACTACTCTGTGACAGTGATCCAGAGTGCCAGGGGTAACTCTGAAATGTTATCAAATGTGGACAACCTTGTTCTGAATGACTTGATAGGACCAAAGCAGCACAACAGCATTGTTTTAAACAAACTCAGCAGTCTGCATTTTGAACACACGTTTTCAGTTCATACAGGGTTTCTTTGTGTATAGGATGTTCACAAACATTGTCATGATGTGTATCTGGAAAGGATGATGATGATATAAGGCGATAGTAGTCACAACTGTTTCTTTGGGGGAAATGAAAATGGAGTTGCTAAGTAGAGGAAATCAGTCATAGATTTACTGTCCACAATATTCTGATAAGTGTTGCATTCCATATTGTGTGGTTCAGAAGGTGGTGTATGCAGTTATCAT
The DNA here is from genome assembly GCA_024447675.2 of Pterophyllum scalare. Lineage (NCBI taxonomy): Eukaryota > Metazoa > Chordata > Actinopteri > Cichliformes > Cichlidae > Pterophyllum > Pterophyllum scalare. The sequence continues at coordinate 3,050 of JAMQGT020014912.1, read as the reverse complement.
AACTATAATAGACAGGGTGATTGTTTGCTGAGTCTCAATCAGCAGTTTGCAGCCTTCATTGTGTGAGTTAGTTACTTTGGGCTTCTTGGTTGAAGACTTTGGGTGTGCTATTGTGCTTGTATGTGAAGAGAAACTATCCAGACTTGTCGAAGATGTCCAGATGTAGTCCCCAGATTCATTCATGCCTTTTTTGCCCTGGTAAATTCCAGTCTCAACAAGTGGAAATTTTGACTGGTAGTTAGGTGTAGTCTCTGTAGTCCTTGCAGGTAATTGAGCATCTTGTCCTTCACCTCTGCTGTTAACCCAGAGTGGTGGCTCTGTAAACAGAGCTGACTGCCAATTCCTTCCTGGTGTTGTTAAATGGGATTGCCCACAGATGGGTTTTGTATAACAGGGACACCCCATGACAGTTGCACGGGTTTTCTCGGCCCATCTAAGGAGCTTTGTTATGTTTTCTTCTTCTTCACAAGCCCAGGGGTTATCCCCAAGAGTAATCATCTCCAGTCCTATCAGTTTATCAAAGATCCCCTCAGACAACCAGGAGAAGCGGTTAGCATGCAGATAGAACTGGGCCAGTCTGGGCAGTCGATCCAATGATCCAGGCAGAATCTGCAACAGATAGTTATGTGACAAGTCGATGCTCTCCAGGTTGTGTGGCATATTTGTGGGCACTGTCCAAAACCTGTTGTGACTAAGGTTAAGAGCCTGGAGACTCAACAATGTGTTATTGATGAAGACCACTCTCTCCAGCTCATTATCTGACAGATCCAATACTTTCAGGTTCCAGTGGAAGGCTGTGTCATTTTTGTCCAGAGAGTGTATATGGTTCCCTGCTGCTCGAATGTTCCACAAAGACTTTGGCAGGGCAGGGGGCAGACTCTTCAGGTGGTTGTAGGACAGGTCCAGGGTGCGCAGATGGGCATAGTGGCTGAGCTGGCTGTCCAGACCCTGCAAGCTGCCAGAAAAATGTCATCATAAAAAATATTTTTGTACCAACATAATTGTAAATTTTGCTGAACAGCATCTCCTCTTGCCACTCATGTGACTCAGGTGGTAGATCAGGCTTGTGTGAAAGCTGGCTAGTAGTATAAAAGCACTCTGAGTGGTTAGTAAGACTATCAGTAGATTACCATATAGTGTGACTGTAGGCACAGAAGGGATTATGTACAGTTATTAGTGCATCTTTCATTTGTGTGTGGAAAAAGCTTTTGGAAATTCCATAAAGGTATTGTATTTCCAAGTATGAAAGCGTGTAAGCAGATTAATATAATTAAGTTACAAGCTCTGGCAGATTATCTGGCACAGCTATATATTTTTATAACGGTCAAATCCTGCAGTTAATAAGAGATCTATTTTCCATATAACCATATGTTCCTTATTCTTTTACCTTTTACGATTACATTGTGCATGTAATTGGAGCTATAACAAACTTGCATTGAAGAGGTGCAGCTGCTTACTTGTTAAAAGAAAGGTTGAGAAAGCGGATGTTATGCTGCAGACCAGGTGGTAGGTTGGTCAAGCCTTGTGAAGAGCAGTCCACAACACGGTGGCCTCCACTGCAGGAGCACGCAGCAGGGCAGATGGATAGCACCCAACCTCCCAGCAGCCCACAGAGCAGCAAGAGGAGCAGGCAGAGAACAAATGCAGAGCATACAGGCATGTTTAGCGCTCTAGAAGTGAGACAAGTATTGAAAGTAGAAGGTTAGGTATCCAGCCAGCTTAAGCACATGATATTTCAGAGTAAAGTAAAATTTTATTTCTATAGTACCTGTCAAGATAGACATCACAAAGTGTTTCACAACAAAATATGAGAGCACAAAAAAGAGTTAATCAAACACAAGTTTAAAAATAATTTTTAGCATTTTTTTAAAAAGAGACCACTGAGTGTATAGCTCTCGAACTCAGAGGGAGAGAGTTCCAGAGGGGGGTCACTATTGCAAAAGCTGTCTCTCCTGTAGTTTTCAGCCTCATATGCACAGCCAGTAGGCACTGATCACATGACCTCAGGGACCAGATGGGGACGTATGAATGTAAGTTTACTGTAAGCTGGTGCTTGTCCGTAAGAGCTAAAAGTCAAAACCAGAATCTTTAAATGTACTCTGAATTTAATGGGCAGCCGGTATAGCTGGGTCAGCAACAGTGTGGAATGAGAGTACTTGGAAGGCTTAGTCAGAAGTGTTATGAACCACCTCCAGAAGTTTCAAAGAGTTTTTGCTTAGACTAGTGAACAGTGAGTTCCAGCAATCAAACATCATGAAATAAATGCATGAATAACAATCTCCAGTTCAGAGCATGACACAATGGATCTTAACGCAGAAACATTTCTTAAGTGATAAAAATAAGCTTGAACCAGAGATTTGCCATGAACATCCAGAGTAAAAGCAGAGTCAAAAGTTACCCCAGGGTTCCTAGTAGAAGATTTAGCAAATGTGGCAAGGGGACCAAGAGTTTCCATTATCCTAGAGACAAATCTGTCCAGGGCAAAAATAAGGACTTCAGTTTTTTCTCCATTAAGTTGGAGAAAGTTGTCAGCCATCTAAATTTTGATAGAGTCTAAGCATCTATTTAGGATATGTAGCTTAGAAACATCTTGGAGCTTAAAATATATAACTGAATGTAATTTTCATACCAGTGGTAAGATTTGCTCTTGAAGGCGTTCAAGATGTGCTGTAGAGGGAGCAGATATAACAAAAACAATATGGTCCCCAAAACAGAACCTTGTGGCACACCATAAGTAACACAAATGGAAGAGAACTTGTACACTGCTCAAAAAAATAAAGGGAACACTTAAATAACACAATATAACTCCAAGTAAGTCAAACTTCTGTGAAATCAAACTGTCCACTTAGGAAGCAACACTGCTTAACAATCAATTTCACATGCTGTTGTGCAAATGGAATAGACATCAGGTGGAAATTATTGGCAATTATCAAGACACACTCCAATAAAGGAGTGGTTCTGCAGATGGGGACCACAGACCACTTCTCAGTACCTATGCTTTCTGGCTGATGTTTTGGTCACTTTTGAATGTTGGTGGTGCTTTCACACTT